>JAOUZG010003912.1:4141251-4156801 GCA_026289955.1 Argiope argentata | reverse complement strand
AGCATTTAACACTTAATTTAACATTACACATCCGTATCTAAGGCTTATATAACCTCATATTCCGGTGTAGTATAGATGTAGGTGGATGTACCGACACTTCAATGCAAAATATGCCCTCTAAATTTTATTTACCTAGCTTTTTAACATTTATTAAACGTATCAGCATTTAACACTCAACTCAACACCACAACACACCTCCATTTCTAAGGCTAATATATACCCTTTCTGGTGTGGTATGGATGTAGGTGGACGTATCAACACTTCAATGCAAAATATGTCCTCTAAATTTAATTCACCTATCTTTTTTAAAATTTTATATGCACATCAACATTTGGATGCCAAATATGAACATCAAGTTTTATTCATCTAGTTTTTTCAACATTTTATCTCTTTATTTATTTTAACAGATTATTTTCCTTTGGAAGATAATCAAAATGATTGTAAATGATGTTTTCGATTAAAATCTATAAAATTGACTTAAAAGCCACATCCTAAATTTCATCTGTCAAGCTCGAGTAGTTAAGGCCTTATAACATTTATATAAAGACAACAGACAGATGTTAAGTTTAAAAATGCGTATTCCAGAATTCAAATTGGCTGAAATGTAAAGCTTTTTGAAAAACTTGAGTCCGAAATATTCGAAGATTGAATATTGTCTCTTTCGTATATTTCGTTTATAAGAAAGCAAATACATGTAAAAAAGATCATGCATGATTTCCTTATGGCAAAAAATATGTTTTTGATTTAAAAAAAACGCAATGTTCGATTCTCATTCTTCGGAATTAGATAACATAAAAAAAAATATTTTTCTACACAGTAATTGGATGTGTGTCTGACATGTCTGAAATTTTAATCGAAGAATGTGTTTGAAAGAAATAAGAGAACAAACATTAAATCGTCTTGTTAAAGGAAACGACGTTAGTTTTTTTATTAAAACAAAATAAAATACCTTACCAAAGCATAAAAAAACTAATCAATTTTTTTTAATGTTTTCTATAAGAGAATTTGATTTTGAAGTAATGAAAATAATTTTAAAAACTTTTTTTTCTATACCATAACATTCATTTTTTTAAACTATATATTTTTAAGAACAAGATTTGAAAAGAAATTAAAAATATAATTTAAGAAAATGTTATTCGGGAAACTGCCGGTAAAGGTAATTGAAATTGAAGAAAAGTTTTAATAATACTTACTTACTGAATATTTTAAAAATATATTTCTAACAATTTTAATTACAAATAAAATATGATTTTTTACAATGTTTGACAAGTATTTTTATAAATTTAAGAGGAAATACTATTTAAAAAGTTAATTTTTTCTAACATAATCATAAAAAATGCTTTTATTACATATATTTTAAATACAATCATAAATGGATTCTGGATTTTTTCAATATGAAAATTTCAATCATTCTGGATTTTCAATTCATTTCAATTCAGTCATTCTGGATTTTTTACAATATAAAAATTTCATTGACATTAAAGAAATTTCAATAATTTATTCTGTTTTTTTAATATATAAAATAGAAATTTCTTTCAAAATATGGAAATTTCATTTATTCATTTCAGATCATTTTTTATGATATAGAATTTTCATTCATTCATTCCGGATTATTTTTCATAACAGTGAATTTTCATTAATTCCTTCATCCCTGTTTATTTTTCATAATATAGAATTTTTATTCATTATGGATTTTTTAAATTAAAAAATCTTCATAAGCTCTAACATTAGTTGAACATTTTTCTATTTTCGAATATTATTCAAGAATTTATAATTTAATTAGACGTCTTTGGAGACCATCTGGCTCGTTAGGAATGTTATTTATGCTAATTAATTAAAAAATTATGCATAATTTAATGTTTTGTCTTGATAATTAGGATGTTAATGACATGTCCGCTTTACAACGGAAGGAGCTGTGCAGTAGCTTCTGTGCGTAGCTCATATGGAGACGATACACACTTATATTTTTAAATGAGAGCACATTCATTTGCTTCACATATAGAACACAGAAAACAAACTTGCCCTGACCGGTACTCGAACTCGGGATGCCCATGTTCTTGTCATCTATCCTTAAAATATGCTTGAAATATTTTAAATATAATATTTTGACCAAAAGTCTAGGAATGAAAATTTTAAGTATGATAATGCATAAAAAACTACACTCTCAGGAAAAATTTTGCTCGGATTGTGATAATAGTGTTATGAACCTTTTTTTTAATTTTGCATCTGAAATACACTAATATAAAAAAAATCATCATTCTTTTTTAACTTGAATTATGGAAGGAAATCCTTTTATTAAATGTTAGTGACCTCTGGCGACCAATTGGCTAACCTCGAATATTGATTAAGTTTGTTTTCAGATAAATCTTTTAGATATAAATTCGTATCTATTATTGTACTAAAATGTTCAAATTAAAATTCGCGTTATTTTGAAAGCTTTAATTATTTGTTCTTATTTTATTTTAATTTATTATTTAGTGTTATTTGTTTTGTTCATCGTGTACGTGAGCCTTTCGAATAATGTTGATACTATAACGTCATAATGTTATTGAATACATAATTGTGCTATTGATTTCTAGTCTAAATTTCGCAATATTTTAATTCTACGTTTTTTACTTATCTCATAAAATTCATACAATTTATGTATCTCAAAATTCACAAAAATATCTATTTTTATATATCTCAAATTCACTAAAATATACATTTTTATATATCTCAAAATTCACTAAAATATACATTTTTATATATCTCAAAATTCACTATAATATACATTTTTATATATCTCAAAGTTCACTAAAATATCTATTTTTATACATCTCAAAATTCAATAAAAATATTTTTTATAGATCTCAAAATTAATTTATATATATAGATTATTATATATCTCAACAATCACTAAAATTTTTATTTTTATGTATCTCAAAACTAACAAAAATATCTATTTTTGTATACCACTAAATTCACTAAAATATCTATTTTTATATATCTGAAACTTCACTAATATATATATTATTATATATCTCAAAAACCACTAAAATTTCTATTTTTATATAACTCAAAATTAAGTAAAATATCTACTTTTATATATCTCTAAATTCACTACATTATCTTTTTATGTATCTCAGAAATTACACTAATTTTTTACAGCTTTCAGCAATTAAAAGGGAATCCTACGAACAAATATTTTTTGAAATAATGAAAAATATTTGAGTTTTAATACAATAATATAATCTATTGGTGGTAATTATGCAATAAATGATTTTAAAAAATGGCAAAATTCAGCTAACCGTTGTACGATTATTAAATCTAAGCCTTTATAGAGTCGATTTTCTTTTATAATTTGAAAAAATGTAAAATTCATTTTTACTGCGGTGAGGATTTCGGGAGTTATCATGGTAGAACTATAAAATTCAAAGTTTTTTTTATTTAATTAAAATTTTTTAAAAAAATTTTGAGATGTGCACCATGGTGTATTTGTTCCAAATTTGGTAATTGTTTGCAATTCGGTCTGGAACTTACTACACCAACTCCCACAAATTACAGGATTCAAAGTGCTGTTATTTTTGCTTCTTAAATTAATAAATTAAAAAATATTCAATTTTAATTTTATGCTAAAATATTTTAAATTTTGGTCTAAAATTTCGGATTTTAGTAATTTTGGAATCTTGGGGAAAACTGTTTTTCATTATTGAGTAAGCATCGAGAAATTTAATTTTTTTCTATTCATGATTTAAAATTACGTATGAATAATTTATACTTTTGAGTTCGATTATACTTATTATAATAGAAAAGAAAAATTATATATATTAATTTAAATTGAAAAATTATATTTAAAAAAATGAAGTCGAAATCTTGAAACTGTTAAAATGGATTTAATAGTTTTTTTTCAAAAATATTTTATATTTTAAAATAATTTTTTTCAAACATTGTAAATTGTTCAATAAGTAACTAAACCTATTTGTAAACTATACACTAAAATAAAGAGAATAAGTTATCGTCTCGAAATTTTCTTAAATATTATTTTAATAAACCTGATAAGCAAAGGAAACGCCTTATGTCGCATTGGTTACTTATGATATATAGGCTTTTCCAATGGTTTCAGTATTTTTTCAAATTCTATCTTGGCTACCGTAACTTTGGCGATTAATTTTTGGCACGCATTGGCAAAACGAAATTTGCGTTTTACACACATTTTCTTCATTCAACTGAAATATTATTTGACAAAAAAAATCCATGCATAATTTATACATTTAAACCATTGCATTTTTAAATTATCGTGTTTACATTTTTCTGAAAGACAGACAGAAAGTGAGGCCGTAGTTGGATCTGGATCAAACTATCTTAGGTGCTCTACGCTACAGACTTTAAATCTGTTCACGACATTTTTTTCTAACTACTCTTCTCTTCGTTTTGTTGTCATCTTGTTAACTTGTATTCGAACAGATCGGCATGTAGAAGTTCTATGAACACGTTTTACTCAAAATTAGATTTTTAAAATTTCAATTTTTGTTGCATACACAGTATACTAAACTCCAGCAATCTAGCTTAAAGTGTTTTTCCGCTTATCTATAATACATATAGGCGGCCATTTTCCAAAAATGTGTTTTTTGAACTCTAGAAAATCTAGAAATTAGTAAAATTCTCGATGTCTACATGTTTCATGATTACTTAACCTTCTCTATACTACGTATAGAAAAAATAAAAATGTGACTCCATATTAATAAATCCTTTTCCAGCCAAATTCAACAACAGCCACAACAAAAAATATCGATTTTTCCAAATACAACAAACACCCCAGAGATATTTTTCTCAATTTATGATCTATTTAAGAAGCTGCTTTCCTTTTTATTTAATGGACTTGAGCTGGAAAATAAATATCATTCTCTTTGAGAAATTCGAAAAGGCAAACGGAGCTCACATTCCATGTTCTTTTTCTTAATTGATATCAATATTTAAGAAGCTCCACAGCGGCGTCTTTAAATTCAAAAAGAAATATGACTCAAATTCTGATGGCGAATTTCCTTCCGTATTCATTTAATTTGTAAGGAAACGTAAGAAAAGAACAATCAAATTAAATACGATTTCATTCGGGGAAAAAGTGTTTCAAATTTATTTTTTTAAAGTAAGGGGAATGAACTCCATTAGGCACTTTTGCGAATTATTAACTTAGTTTTCTGAGCTTTTTTATGCATATACTTCAATAATAAATACGTTAAATGCTTCTGAAAAAATCTTTAAAACGAAATATAATATTTAAAAACATTAAAAATAATAAATAACAAAGATTTCCGTAAGAAACACAATCTGTCTCATTAAATATCATGCATTTCTTTCCATCCAAAATGAGTGATTTTTTAAATAAAAAAATGATCTTTACTATCGAGTAAGTAAAATGTTGCTGAAGTGTGGATTTTCTACCATCGAAGAGCAATTCTACCTAGTACGAAGGGACAAACTAAATTTGATGACAGTGGACCCTACCAAACAATAAAGAATCCTCTAGAGAAAACCATATTGGTACAGAAGGGGATTTAAAAAATTATATTTTACACTCCATATTAGGTTATAAACTATATAAAAACATTAAATGAGAGGCCGGGATAACCTGGTTGGTAGGACGTTGGCTTCGCATCCCTTGATCTGTGAGTTCGAACACGTCAGCCGAAGATTCTTCGCTTGTATGTGTGTGGAGCACGTTAAATCTGTCGCGGTCACACAACTCTTCATGTCGAGAGTAGTACCACTTGGAGTACTTTTTCAGAGATGATCGTTCTCTGTTTCAGATCTAAATTACGATTAGAGGATGAATGAATGAAGTCCGCCTCGTAAAAAGAGTTTGTGAAATGTTTGATCTAGATGTCAGACTTCAGCTCTAGGGTTTTCAAGGTTTCATACCCACAGATGTTATTGCACCCCCTCCTTCAGTTGTAAAAAGCGTAGCACGAGAACAACAACAACATTAAGCGAGTGTTAACTTCTTACATTAGGAGAGAGCTAAATGCAAAGAGAGAGAGAGAGAGAGAGAGAGAGAGAGAATTTTACTAATAGAAGATTTAATGACTGGAATTTTTATGAGTTCTTCGACTTCCAGAGGATTTATCCAATTTCTTGAGTCTGTGTTCTCGCCATAGTATACAGACTTTGATTGAATGATTTATAAAAGTTTAATGATATTTTTATATAAAGTAATACACCTCGAATTTTATTCATAATTAATTCTTTAACCCCCTCAAGTAACTAATCACTTAATTCATCCAGTTTTATTGTACTCAAACTGAATGTTCATTTATTCAGTTTTTTTGAACTGCAACAGAATGCTCATTCATTCAGTTTTATTTATGCTCATTCATTTTTTTTAAAACTGAATGCTCATTC
Organism: Argiope argentata; assembly: GCA_026289955.1. Lineage (NCBI taxonomy): Eukaryota > Metazoa > Arthropoda > Arachnida > Araneae > Araneidae > Argiope > Argiope argentata. Next base: position 4,150,426 of record JAOUZG010003912.1, on the reverse strand, counting down.
ATTCAATTTTATTTCCTGAAACTGAATGTTCATTCATTTAGTTTTATTGTACTCAAACTGAATAATCTTTCATTCAGTTTTATTACACTCAAACTGAATGCTCATTCATTCAAATTTTTTTGCACTCAAACTGAATGTTCATTCATTCAGTTTGAGTGTAACTGAATGTTCATTCATTCAGTTTTATTTTATTCAAACTGATTGTTCATTCATTCAGTTTCATACACTCAACATATTTTTCGTTCTAGTTTTTATCATTTCTCATTATGTTTTATGTATATGAATGTTGTCATTTATTTGGATCTTCCCTAATGTTTGTTGTGTATTTTTTAAAATTAACTTCACCTACATGTATATCAAACTGGAAAGGGGCCAAATTACCTCTAGAAACGGAGGTGGGATGTTAAGTGGTAACTACAAGCTGCTGGTTATAAATACATACAATTTTTTAAAAAATGAGGCAAGTACAATGGTTAGCAATTAATAATAAAGAATAATTCTTAATGAAGTAATTTGAGCGTAACAAAGTTTAATTTGAAAAAAAAATCTCTTAGCATATAATATGATTTTTTTTACTAATCAATACATAAAATAATTTTTATTTATAAAGCGAAGTGTTAAAACAAGAAACAAAATGAAATGAAATGAATTTGAATAAACATATTCAAGTTAATTATCTTCCTTTTATAGTGCACGTCATAAACAAACTTTTTTTTAAAAAATATATAGTATGAATAAAATGTCAAAAATATGACATTAATTTTTTAATGGAATTTGAAATTGAGCAAGAGAAGAACAAAACGGAAAAATAAAAAATAAAAAAACGAACTAAAATTATCTTCAAAATTTGAGATCCAATATTTAGTTTTATCAGACTGAAAAGAATTCTTACTCCATCTGAAAGTTAAGAATAATTAAATGAGGTTGATGATTATTTGAATTAATGGAATATGTCTGGTGTGAGACATAACAGACAATATATATGTCTGATTCTAGATCTTATAATTTTTATGAATCAAATAGATTAGACTTTAAAAAGTGCTTAGTTGAAAATATTAAAAAGGCAAGAATTATGAAAGAAAAAACAATGCAAAAGTACAAGTAAAGAATAAAATTAAGAACTTAGAAGTTAACCGCCATTATTTTATAATGCAGATGCTAATGCAACTTTATTGACAAGATGAGAAATTTAAAGTTGATATAATTTTGAAAATATTTCTGAACAAAAAAGCCATTAATAGTAATCCTTGATGAATAAACATGAAAGAAATTGGAAGAAAATTTCAAAAGTCGCATATCTGACAGTCTTCAAAAGGGAGATAATTACGAGGGTGTACGACAGTAAAATTAACTTTCTTGACATTATGAAGAAACAATTTCAATCCGAAACAGCGATACTTCACGATTCCGTATGGATTAGATAGTAGTTCTAGTTGAAATTAATATTGATTAGTACTTTTGAAATATATGATAAATTTTTGTGAAATCATTGAGATAATGTTAATCGAATAATTATTCAAAAATTATAACATTTTTTTTTCAATTTGAAACCAGCAAAATCAGTCCCCTCGAAAAAATTTCATATTTTTCCCCTATAACAGTGACCGTAACCATCCTTATCCTCCGTCTAAAAAAACCAAGAAAGAGTTTTATAAAGCCAAATTCACAATCGTTAAAATTTAATTTTCTGTGTCAAATGCATGAAAGTTTTATATTCCAAAGCGTATAGTTGAAAATTGAGAATAGACTTTAGTTCAAAGTAGAAAAAATCTTTTTTTTTCTATAGATTGAAAATTATATTTGGTAAAACTTCCGTTTTACAATGCTTTCTAGCTGTAATTTAATTTATTTTAAGTGAAATTTAATATACTTTTTGGTTGGATTTTTACCAATTTGAACTAAAATTTGAAAATATTAAATCCTTCAATTTTAGCAAAAATATAACTTGACATATTTTATTCTTATAAGTTTATCTGTTTTAGAGTTATCTCGAGTAAATATAATTACAGATTGACAGACGGTCAACCTTCTAATTAAAATTTTCATAAAAATTTACTTATATACTAACTTATATGCTAGTTTTCTTTATCTAAGTCGAAGCAGTTTTGAGGTACCGTATTTATATATGTAGCAAACTAAAACCCGAAAGACACGATACTTAAATAATAGACCATCCAACTTTATCGCCACATTTGATGTCGCCAATGAGTTGCTAAATCACCAATTATGGCAATCCAGCAACAACGTGATCCACTGATATTTATCGCCAAATTTAAATCCTTCGCCAATGAGTTACTAAACCATTGGTGACAATTGGCGAAGACAGTCTAATACGTAAGTACCAAAAACATATATCATTTTACACTTTTTTTTTCTAAAAATTTTTCTTACATATTAAATTTTGATACTAAATGTGTATATCTAATTCCTTCAATTTTCTTATTTTCATGTTTCCTCGCATTAGAACATTCAGAATTTCGAGGAATATTTTTGTTTAATGTTTCATAAAAATTTACATTTCATTGTTGTTACCTAAGGTACTTACCATAGATAAGATCGATGACAAAGTCATTTAAGCTGTTGTTGTACAGAAGCTTCAAAGGGCAAATATCCCTTAACACACGAGAGCAGAAGCCTGACTTCTGTCTCGTATGAAGATAACACTCACACACACGTTTGCAAACCCCTTTTCACAGGGGAGTGGTGAATCTTTCACAAACCTAGCAGATAGAACACAGGGTGAAGAATACCCAAGCCCGAACCTGTAAGCCCAGATCACGGCGAAAAAGTCCGAGCCCTAGGCTCAAATGCCTGAATGGCTCATTTTAAGAAACGCATATATATTATTTCATATTTCAGTTATTGTGATCATAGACAGATGGTACATGTTCAACACATATATATTATTTCATATTTTAACTATTGTGTGCCTATACAGACGTATGGATGGAAGAAACACTTACATATTATTACAGGTTTCGGTTATTGTGTTCATAGACAGACGGATGGGCGGACAGATACTCGCATGGCTCCTCTTAAGAAACACATACATAATATTTCATATTTTAGCTATTGCGTTCATAGACAGACGAATAAGTGGACAGATACCCGAACGGATCATTTTAAGAAACACATACATATTATTTCAAGTTTTAGTTCTTGTGTTCATAGACAGACGGATGGATGGACAGATACCCGTAAGGATGATTTTAATAAACGCATACATATTATTTCAGGTTTTAGTTCTTATGTTCATAGACAGACGGATGGGTGGACAGATACCGATAAAGCTCATTTTAAGAGACACACACATATATTTTATATTTAAGTTACTGTGTTCGTAGACAGACGTATGGACGGAAAGATAAAACATTCTTACTTAGAATACTGAAAAGGAGAAATTCGTCAAAATCTATTTTAATAACTCGTCTTTGTTTACTTCACACGCAAGAAATCAATAAAAAGAAATTCCCACTAAAATATAAAAGCGGTGTCATTAGGTTTTAACCACTTCCGTTAAACTCCCATTAATTTGTTTGATTCATATCTGTTCCAAACACGGCGTTGAAGTCTCCTTTTTAAAATAAATTGACAGAACATTAGACGGCTTCGTTTTAACCAACCCTAAATAAGAATTTTATCTCAAACTTAGCCAGCATATGTTTATTTTCTTTATTTCCTAGCACGCTATTTCCGTCATCCAGTCACAATAGCTAATAAACGAGTTTTAAATAAGAACAGGGAAGGATTTTTCGGTAAAAAAAGAAGGCGCGAAATAGAAGTAATGAGATTTATGGAATGGAAACTGCCATCCTGCTGGGCTCAATGCCAACTGTATTTGAATCTCAAATGAAACTGAAACTTCAATTAGCCGGAGTCACGCAGCTAGCTCTAAGGCGAGTTGCTGTTGGCAACTGCTCGTTCCATGAGCAAGGTAGAGGTAAGTATCACTTTTGGATGTAAAGATTTCTTTCTATGTTCATAGTGTAGGGCAATAACACGTCACAGCGTTCCATCTCTTTAAAAGCAAATCTAGTTATAAAAACTTTTTCTTCTTATTTTTATGAGTTAAATATTTTACGAATCTATATTTTATAATAAACATTTTATTTATAACCAACATTTTATTTCCATATATTATTTTTTTCTTCCATTTTATGTTTAAATTTCATGATAATCCAAAGAAGTTTTGCTTATTTCAAACTTCTTGGTATTAGCTTTGAATATTAAACAAGTTAAATATCATCATAATTCATCCAAAATCCTTTATAACTTTACTGAGATATCACAGAACAATATATATAATGCTGTATATTGGGATTCAATGTTCTACAATATTATTGAATACCGTACAGAAATTGTTTATATTGCATGAAAGTATTAAATATTATGTAATATTACATGATATACAACTATTTTAATGTATGTTGTTGCTGTTGTTAGTCATATTTGTCATGGGCATACTTCGTCGAGTCATCAGTTTTATGCCGAAAGGAGCGTCCTTTTTTTGAAGTAAAGCCAACTATGGAAAAGAGCACAACGTAGCAACTCACTCATCACAGCCCCTTTTTTACAGGAGGACACATTCATGCATCTTAGAGATAGAAGAACCATGCCCGAACCGGGACTCGAACCCGTGACACCCAAGTTACGGGGAAGACGCGCTATCCCTATGCAAGGACGTCGACTTTTTGAAATGTTATTAAGTATTTATAGAATATTATAAGGTATTATTATTGATTTTATAATGTATTGTTTGAATATTATAAGGTATTATTGATATTATAATGTATTATTTAAATAATATAAGGTATTCTTTGAATGTTATAAGGACTTATTGATATTATAATGTATTATTTAAATATTATAAGGTATTGTTTGAATTTTATAAGGTATTATTGATATCATAAAGTATTGTTTGAATATTAGAAGGTATTATTTGAAGGTCATAAGAAATGAAATAGCGTGCAAAATTGGATAGAAATCTGCAATATTATGTAACTTTTTTTGTTATTTCTATGCTTACTACTATGCATTATCGTGCTGTACGAGGGTAATTCTTTTTAATTTCACTCTTTTTAAAACACTTTTATCCCTTTTAATTTGTTTCTTGTTTTTGAGAACTAAAAACTGTAATCGATCTTTTCTTTATACTGATATGCATTTATATTTTCTTTAAACTGAATTATTATATTGTTTTATATTTTTTTTTGTATCTCCGATGAAAATATTTTGGTGTATCCCAGAAGAAAATATTATTATTTTTTATTTTAAAACAATGTTTATTATTTAATACAACGCTTATTATTTACTACATTGTTTATTATTTAATACAATGTTTATTATTTCAAACAATGTTTATTTGCAAAAAAATAACAATGTTTACTTTGAGAACAAAAAATTACAATCGATCTTGTCTTTATTTTGAATGTACAATTATATTTTCATTATACTGAATTATTATATTGGTTTACATTTTTTTGTAACCCTGATGAATATATTTTAATGCATCAACGATGATTTTTTTAAAACAATTTTTATTATTTAATACAATGTTTATTAGTTAATCAATAAATTTAATACTGTTTTGTTTCCAGATTAATAATGTTACTTGGGCTATAAATTTGAGAAAAATTAGTTTCAAAATGAATTATAAATTAAAAACTAAGGGATGAAAAGAAAATTATAAAATTGGAAATATTACTATTGGGCAGAAAATTATTAAAAATAATTCTAATACTTACTATTAGTATTTAAATCTTGGATCCAATCACTGGAAAGAAGTAAATTAAAAATCAATTCTCAGTTTTCGTCATTATACTACACATCAAAGGTTCCTTATTATTGTATTAGTTTTTGAAAAAAATCTTGGAGAGAATATTTCTTCCAGATTCTTAAAAACACGTTTGATTTTTACAAAACATTTTTAGTTTTCTTTCTGAAATGCAAATCCATTATATTTATCCATTAAACTAGATCAGGAATATTTGTTATTATTTCGAAATTTAAATACACCAGTTACATTTAAATGGATAAGAATGTCTTACGTTATTGTGCTTTAATATGAATTATAAGTCATTTGTGTTGAGTTTTTTTCCCCTAAAAACAAGCTTCATTCTTTATTTAAAGATCAAAACGATGCACTGTATTTCAATTTTAAAAATCTTTTTTTAAATAAAAATATTAATGTTTTCTGAGTACAATTTATTTTTATAAAAGGCTTTTCTATCATTCGGCTAAATAAATAATAGATTTTCTATTAAATAAAATAAAGAGCATAAGCACAGATTACGTTTAAATATTGATATGCGGAAAGCGTCCCCATTTTAATAAATTTTTGAAAATGCATTTGACTTTCATGTCCTTTTAAATGGCGGCAAATTATTTGCAATTGATAAGAGGATTATAAGAAATCGTCATCTCACTGCATCACTTTGTCTGTATGAATTAAATGCATTTGCAAATAAAGACATCATTTATCAAATGGAAGAATATATTTTCCAGTAACTTTCTGTCCAACCTTATAATAATTCAGGCATTATTCATTGTACTAAAAGCTTTGCTTTCCTTCTAATAAGTTTGCCGAATCAAATGGCTTTAATGTACTTTTCTATTAATGTCACTGGACTCAATACAGAAGGCCATTAGTCTCCATTAGACGAGAGATGCCACTTAAACTGTCACTTTCCAAAAACCATGCCGTAATATGATTTCTTGCTTTTGCCTCTTTATGTCAAGGAGTCAGAGAAGCTAATAATTTTGATGGAGAAGTCAATTTTTATAATTAAAATATAAAAGTATTTAATAAAAGGATACATTTTTAAGATGCATTTTTAAATTTTAGCTTTTTAAATATGGCGATAGAGTTAATTGAGTTCTTTGAGGAATCAATTTTAGTTTCTCGCTGGCTTATCACCAGACACAATTAAAACGAGATGTTTTAGTTAGTAATGTTTTATGTTTAGAATTTTGTGATAGAGAATCGATAACAATGAAATGAAAATATTTAAAATGCTGTAGATATATCAAGAGTGTATCAAACTCAACTTAATATCGGAATGTACCACCATTCGTTAAGTAAAGTATTGGCAAAGATATTAAAACATTTGACAGTTGATAGTTTAGGGTTAATAAAAATTGAGCATTTCACGATAGAAAAACGTGTTAAGGCAGGATTGAAGTTAAATAAAGAAAATATAGTTTTTTTTTTCTCCTTAAAATTATTATATATTTTTAAATCATACTGTATATACTTTTGTATAGAGTAACATATGAGTTCCACGTCATTGCTGGCACATACTCATTCTTTGGTCGAAACTTCCCGTGGCCATTTTGTATAAATATGGATGAATTTGTTAATACAGCTTTGCATTTAACGGTAATTACGTATTATACAACGGTTTTGTAACTCATTGGCGAGGGATTTAAATTTGGCGATAAAAATGGAAGGTATAATACGTAAGTACCGATTTAACCTTTAAAAGGTCGCGTGTCTGTGGCCAGCAATAGAAGGGCTTAAAGGTTTTATACTATCATGCGATTAATATTTGACGCGACCTAATAGTCTGTAATACGTAAGTACCAAATTTAATATAGAGTTACTGAAAAATAGTTTAGAAAAAGAAGAAACTAACAGTTTTTGTATCAATTAAATCTTAATTTCGGGGTAATAGATAGAAAAGCCCTGATTTTATTTAAAATAAGTATACCCAGACTTTCGGTCGTAAGAAAATATTGGAGACTAATTCTAAAGATTCTAACTAATTCTAAAGAAAAATTTTTACTAAAACTTTATTAAACACTGAAATTTTTGCATTAAAAAGAAATGAATTTCATTTAAACGAACTTTCGTTTTAGATATAATTAAAAAAATTCAATGAATAGACTTAAAGACATCCATTTTTTTAAATCTGAAGATGGCTTATAAAGAACGGTTATGACGAATAAAAAAAATTCGAATGTTTCAAAATGAAAAAAAGAAATTTAACAAAATTTTGAACTCTCATTATAGGAACTAACTAAAAGGAAAATTCTAAAAAAATTCTGAAAAAATAAATGCATGTAGTCATATACAATTATTTAAAAATTTCTACTTAAAATAACATTATTGCTTTTTTTTTAAATTTAAGACTTATTTGCGTCATTATTTGACTATAAAAAAGTTTATAAAAAGTTATTTAATACAAATATTCTAACAATTTTTTCTTAAAAAATATTTATCATGAATCGTGATTTTAAATTTAACTATTCCTTCCAAAGGGAAACGTTTAAAGGATTAATAAAAGGCATGTAATTATGTTTAAAAAACTATTTTTCTGATAAATTATTTTTTATACAAATAAAATATCACATGTAAAAACTGTTAAAAAAAGTTTTCTCCTAATGAAGTCTCAAAGGATTTAATAACTATCTTTGGATGAAAGAGTTAATCAATTCCAGAAAGAAAGAAATGTTTTTATTATATTATTATAACAACCACGAAAATTCAATGTTTTCTCGAAGAAAATATTTTTGATGGAACAGAAAAGTGCAAGATTATATTTACTTTGGGAGTTCGCTCAATGAAGATGGTTGAAAAATCAAAAAAAGATGGCTCTATACGATTCTTTGTTTTTACTTAGAATAACATTTTTCCTTTCTTTCTTGGTAAAAACCATACTGATGTAAGAGAAAAAAAAATGGATTTCAAAAATTAATTTTCTTGTTATTCAAGCATGCGATTCTGTTACTTTGTTAAAAAAGTAATAAAAATCACATATTCTCAAAATAAAAGTAATCATTTTTTTTCCAGAAGTCAATTAAAGTAGTTTTCAAAAAATGCAAAAAGTTTATATTAACTTAACAATTATAATAATAGTTTAATGATTTATTTAGTGATTATACACTATTATTATCATGAGAAAATGGTGTTTTAGTTATAATGTTTTGATGCTTCCGAAATTTACGTGAAAAAAAATATATTTACTTGCTTTTAGCAGTATTGCATTATTATTAAGCATACTTCTTTGAAAGCAGATGCGTTTTTAAAAGGTTGACCTGCTTTTAAAAGTATTGCTTTATTATTACTTATGTTTTTTTGGCAGCAGATGCATTAATTTTGACAAAGAATTATAGCATAATAGCTGTTATTTCATTATAAAATCAGTCTAACTTTAAAACTTTTGTTGCCAGCTAG
>JAOUZG010003912.1:4109294-4128116 GCA_026289955.1 Argiope argentata | reverse complement strand
ATATACATACATAAAAATATAGTATGTTCTGTTTGTCTTAAATTCGATGAGACGAGTTTTTTTTTAATTCAAAGCATACAACGTCTATTCTTAGCAAGTTATTTTTATAATTATCATTTAAAATGTACATTTAAATCTGTTTAGAAATAAGGGAAATAAACGTTGATAATGTTTTGGGGCCGTTCTTAACAGTTTTCATTCATTTTTTGTTATTTTAATATTTATCTTATTTAAACCTTAATTTAACTTTTCAACGTTTCAAATATTTTAATTTTTAAAATACAAAAGAAAATCGGACATTTTTTTTTATTGACTAGGTATGAAATAGAAATATTGGAGATTAACGAGGAAAATGAAGATTAAACTCTTAGAAATGTTAGTCATTTTTTTATTTTTTTAAAAAAATGCATAAATATAGCGACGCAATAACAATTTATTTTCAAATAAAAAAAATCGACTTAATAAATCAAACCAAAAAGTTTGATTTAGAAAGTTTATTCTTAAACGTAAGCATGCAAAAGTCTGAGAAATTAATTTTTATAATTGTTGTAGAAATGGTAAATTAAATCTATTAAAAAATCAGAAAAATAATCGTTGATATTTCTATTACTCTCTTTAAAAGCTTTCATTCATTATTTTTTATTTTGATATTTATAATAGTTGAATCTTAAAGTAACACTTTTGAAATATCATAAATTTCAAAACATAAATATAGAGATTTTTTTTAGTCTATTAACTAAGAATGGAATAGAAATGTTGAAGAAAAAGAAGGAAATTTTAGCCATTATTTTAATTTTAAACGTTCTGCTAAATGGATGTTAAAATTTAGTGCCAATAACAATTGTTTTCAAATCTAGAATAAACAAATCAGATATTAAGGAATAAATATGGCCGAATTTAGATATTCGTAAATATAAATATTTTTCATTCAATAATAGTCATCTATACAGAAATGATGAGAAACCATCTCTGCCACAAAACATGACATATATCTTCATTTTTCAAATATCAGGAAAAAGATTTCTAAGGACATTTGCCCCTAAAAACACTCAGGAATCCGATACAGAAAATAGCAGACATCATCATCTATTTTCCTCGAACAGAAGGTGTGCTGACACCAGTTGCATTTTTAGGGAAATATAAGATCCTCCATCTTCGGTGAAAGGTATACTTCAGAGACTCTAACAAATGGCGCGCGTGCTCACAATGGGACAAAAAACACTGGTGTTGCAGCAAAAGAATAGAACGTTATTTTTCTAATGAATGATAGAATCTTATGGTTACCATAGCAACAAAACAAATATATTGATATTTTTTCACTGCTTGTATTTTTTTCATCATTAAAATGAATATGCAAAATACGCAGCAGAGATCTCCAATAAAACATCAAATCTATGGTTCTGTATATTCTAATTTCTAATGACTGAATTAGAATGCAAAATTGGCAATTTGAAGAAATTAGAAAAACGATTCGTTCTAATACTTAGGAAATTAATTTATTTCCTGAAACCATCTTTATCTTCAGTATATGAAGTATATACTAAGTAAATATAGTATTGTATTAAAAATATAGTATAGTTGAAACCATTTTTATCTTCAATATATGAAGTATATGCAAAGTAAATATAGTATTGTATAAAAAATATAGTATTGTTAAAACCACCTTTATCTTCAGTATGTGAAGTATATACAAAATAAATATAGTATTGTTAAAACAAAGTAAATATAGTATTGTTTAAGAAGTACATACAAAATAAATATAGTATTGTTTAAGAAGTACATACAAAGTAAATATAGTATTGTTTAAGAAGTACATACAAAGCAAATATAGTATTGTTTAAGAAGTACATACAAAGCAAATAAAGTATTGTTAAAAGTTAAAATAAATATAGTATTGTTTAAGAAGTACATACAAAGCAAATATAGTATTGTTTAAGAAGTACATACAAAGCAAATAAAGTATTGTTAAAAGTTAAAATAAATATAGTATTGTTTAAGAAGTATATACAGAGTAAATAAAGTATTGTTAAAAGTAATTATAGTATTGTTACTAAGTAAATAATTGTTAAAAGTAATTATAGTATTGTTACAAAGTAAATAAAGTATTGTTAAAAGTAAATATAGTATTGTTACAAAGTAAATAAAGTATTGTTAAAAGTAAATATAGTATTGTTACAAGGTAAATAAAGTATTGTTAAAAGTAATTATAGTATTGTTACAAAGTAAATAAAGTATTGTTAAAAGTAGATATAGTATTTTTTAAGAAGTATATACAAAGTAAATATAGTATTGTTTAAGAAGTATATGCAAAGTAAATAAAGTATTGTTAAAAGTAAATATAGTATTGTTTAAGAAGTATATACAAAGTAAATATAGTATGGTTTAAGAAGTATATGCAAAGTAAATATAGTATTGTTAAAACAAAGTAAATATAGTATTGTTTAAGGAGTATATACAAAGTAAATATAGTATTGTTTTATAGTATTGTTATAGTATTATTATAGTATTGCTAAATATATTTTATATAGTTATTGTTGTAGTATTATTATTTAAAAAAATAGTATTGTTATAGTATTGTTAAGTAAATATAGTAATGTTATTGTTTTAATTCGATCTAGAAATTTTGATTAATATTCATCTATTGAGAACTCGTTGAATCTGGAAAAAGCAATTTTGGAATTTTATTTGTGAACGCAGTAACTCAAAAAATGCTTTTAACTTCATGCATTCAAAGTTTGGTGTTTTTTTACGGCAAATTAAAATATTCCCGTAAATTTTATAATAGTTTATAGATAATTTATTTCTTTGAACTTGCCCAATGAATGTGTTACCTAGAAAAATTTCGTTCCACGTTAATCTTGTGCTAATAAGCACAGATTCAAACACAATAGTTTAAAGATACAGCATCCTAGATAATTGAAATTTAGTATGGAACTTCAATAAAAAAAAATTGAGTACGATTTTGTTTCAATTTATTTTTAAAGATGGTCTAAACTAGATATCGAATTTTCTTTCTCAAACTATGAGACATGAAAAAGCTTATATGGACAGCTTTGAAAATAAAAGTCTGAGCTCTTGCGTCATCCATAGATTTATTAAACGATTACAATTTTTAAGGGAAAACAGAAGTATGAAAGGATCTCGTCTCTATATGTATAAAAGGCCTCCTATCCGTCGCTTTATATGTATAAAAGGTCTCTTATATGTATAAAAGGATCTCGTTCACAGACGAAAAGGTTTAGTTACGTTCGGTCGCTCTATATGTATGAAAGGTCTCCTAAATGTATAAAAGGATCTCGTTTACTGACGAAACGTTACATTACGTTCGGTCGCTCTATATCTTTGAAAGGATCTCGTCTCTATATGTATGAAGGGTTTCCTATCCGTCACTCTATATGAATGAAAGGTCTCTTATATTTATGAAAGGATCTCGTTTACTGACGAAACGTTACGTTCGATCGCTCTATATGTATGAAAATATCTCGTCTCTATATGTATGAAAGTACAAAAAAAGAGACGCCTATTTCGGCTTAAAATCACTGATGCATCAGATAGCTTGTCTATGGCAAGTGCCATTAGAGAAAACAACCACAATATTTCCGCTTGATTTATTGATGAAGTTGATGATGATGAAGAGAAGCAGTATAAATTCATGATATAAAATGTATAAGACATACTCAATCCTTACCAAGAAGGCAGTTGGGAAATTTTGAGCTATCATAGAGCAAACCAGTTGGTAAGAAAGCAACAAAGAAAATGATGTCAAAGTTCACAAAAAAGTAATAGGAGGGAAACAAGTTTTTTATCGTTATATTAGCATACCATTTTAAGGTAATACTGGAGAATTATGAGAGGATCTCGTTTACTGACGAAACGTTACGTTACGTTCGGTCGCTCTATATGTATGACAGGATCCCGTCTCTATATTTATGAAAAGTCTCCTATCAGTCGCTCTATATGTATGAAAGGTCTCTTATATGTATGAAAGGATCTCGTTTACTGACGAAACGTTACGTTACGTTCGGTCGCTCTCTATATATGAAAGGATCTCGTCTCTATATGTATGAAAGGTCTCCTATCCGTCGCTCTATTTGTATGAAAGGTCTCCTATCCGTCGCTCTATATGTATGAAAGGTCTCCTATATGTATGAAAGGATCTCGTTTAATGACGAAATGTTAAGTTACGTTCAGTCACTCTATACGTATGAAAGGATCTCGTCTCTATAAGCATGAAAGGTCTCTTATATATATGAAAGTATCTCGTTTACTGACGAAACGTTAAGTTACATTCAGTCACTCTATATGTATGAAAGGATCTCGTCTCTATATGTATGAAAGGTCTCCTATACGTATGAAAGTTTCTCGTTTAATGACGAAACGTACGTTACGTTTGCTCGTTATGTTCAAATGATGAAAACGACAAATGGGCTATTGATTTTCAAAATCTCCGATTAAAACATTTAAACTATTAAAATTCAAATATTTTTTTTTCAAATTACTGTTAAAGAATTTTAAAAGATAGTGCTAAATTGGTATCATCTTTTAATAGTAATGTTATTACTTTTCTTTACTTCTAAATTTAATATTAAGGCTTTTTGATTTTTGGTGTTTATGATTTCTAATTTAGTGCTATTTTATTTCCCTCAAACCTTTTCAAATGCCAAATTGCTTTTATTTGCTTCAAACTGTTTCTGGAAACAGTTATAAATTGATATATTTGAAAGCAAAAAAAATGAATAATTTTTAAATTTTTATTCCCCCCAAATAGAAATCAACTTTCATGAAGACGATTTGAGCACGGAAAAACACTTCCCGATGACATTTTCAGGAAATTAAATACTTTCATTCCACTTATTTAAAAAATTCGACGCATTAAAAAAAATTGAAACAAAGTAATGAATTCACGGTTCAACGTTGACGCCACTTTTTCAACGGAGGTATTAACTAAATCTGAAAGGCCGATACTTTTTTTTTCATTCCTTCTCAAGTATTTTCTTTCGAATATTTTAAAACTTGACTTTGAATGCTTGCAAGAAAAAGTCAGAAAGAATTAAAACAGCAATTATAAAACATGTTTAAAGCTGTTTTTAACTGATCTTCGCTTTCTTTCATTTTCTTTTTTTTATCTTTTAAGGACCATAAAAAGAGCAGATTAAAATGGATAAACAGTTCTCAGCTTGCTTTGCTCATGTGAAAAGTTTCTTAATTGGTCTGTATCTACCTTTAAGTACCCTTCACTTTTTTTAGAAAGACCGACAATCTAAAAACAAAAATAGCACAACAAAGTTCTAAAAAAACTCCCACTCGTTAATCTTTAAACAGAAAAATAGTATTTTCAGTTCGAGCTTAAATTGGAACATTTTTCTTCTGTGTCTCCACCAAATCTGCTAGATGAGGGCGACAAGATCTTTTTTTTATTTGCTGTTCGATTTTTTTTATTAAACTTTGGCCTTTCTATTTTAGTTTGTATTGAAAGGATTTCTCATTCGTCGCGTGATCACATATCTAAGAGAAACGAAAGTTTTAACTTGGATAAAAACAGGAACCATTCTCCCATTTTTCTTTTCGAAAAAAAAGAAAGAAAGAAAAACTATTTCTTCCTCTTCTCACATTTCCTATATGTATGCAAATTTTAAGAAAGGATTTCCGTTTTTGATTCCATACCAGATGTAAAAACAGTCTCTGTATTATTTCCCTTTGCATTATATTTTTTTCTGCATAGAAAAAAAATATTCAAGAACAAGATGCCGAAGAAAAGTTTCTTATTTTGACTTCAAATAAAAAAAATATTTTAAGTAAATGTCTAGTGGATAAAGGCCATATTTCTTTATGGCATTCTTGAATCTTTATTGGTACAATCCTCAGTAATGTCTTTTTTTTCTTCAAGATAGCTTTAAAGAACTTTGTTTAAAGGCTTTTTTTCAAATTCTATGGACTGTAATAAGACAAGTACTAAGCCTGGTAAAAAATTATTGGTTCTGAAAACTTTGAAACACTTAAAAGTGAAAAAAGTTATCAAATTTCAGGGAAAACATTAGTTAAGAAATAAATTCCTGTTCACTCACATAAAAACGTAAGAACTCTCGTACTCAAAGAATAACTACAGCCTTTCAATTAGTAGTGTTAAAATACATAAAACTCAAAGAAACAGTTTTAGAACCACTTTTCTAAGCAATTATAGCTAAATCTTCTTTTTTCTCTTTTCACAAAATGTTAAAAACCTGTGTTATTGACCTAAGATCGAACTTTTTATTCAGTAAAATAGTTTTATGTCTTTAGTGAAAAAAAATTAATGAAATTTAGGATTATTCTATAGAAAAGTAGAAGTGGTTTTCTTTAGTAATTGATATTCAAAGAAAATACGAACTATCTGATTCTTTAAAGTAACTCGTTTGAAAAATAATTTCTTTGTGATCACTTTTTGACCAATCATTTAGACATCAACACTTTTCAAATTCTAACATCACTAACTATTTGAATGCTAGCAATTTTACCATTTAGAAATGAAAAGTTAATAATACGAGAATATAAGAATAATATAAGAAGGTTGAGCGTTCTTTCACTCCTATCTCTTACAATTATAAAGATATTAATATACTTAAAAATGTATGAAGACATGAAAAGGTTCTTATAATAGAATTCAATTAGTCTCATATATAAACATATTTATATTCTTTCAAAATCAGATATTCTCAATCACTGAGTGAAAATTGTTAATTGTTTCTTAAAAATTATATTATATTTTAAATGGCTTTTAATTTCCAATTCCCTTAGGTCATTTCTTATTAAATGTTTCATCTTCTAAAGATTTGTTGTTGTTCTAATGACACTTGTCATGGAGAAGCACACTGACGATCTGTCAGTGATTTTTAAGCCGAATTAGCGTCTCTTGTTTTTGAAGTAGCGCCAACTAGGGCCAAGAGTGCGACTTGGCTACACACTAATCACAGTCACTTGCACAGACCCTTTTCACAGGGGGGCAAAGTCACGCATCTCACTAATAGTACGCAGAAGAAGAACCATACCATGAACGCTACTCGAAACCAGTATGCCCAGATCACCAGGAAGACACTCTACATCCATGCCAAGACACTGACCTTAAAGATTTTGTTTGGCTTATCAATATATAGAGCCCTCAGACAATAGTAATTTTTGCCAAATATCAGTTTTTTGCATTAAGAAACATAAATCTATCATGGCCTAATCTTATTTTTAATATATATTTTTTATTAGTTAACCTATTGTTATTTAATTTCTAAACCAGTAGATACAGACTCATATCTCCAATTGGATAAGTATTGGATTTTAATTTAATTTACACATTAAATGTGATTAAGAAAGCAAATTTTAATTTTTCATATAGTTTCACGGGAAACCTGGTATTAGCTGTACACCCTAGAAATAACTGTGGACCAAAATTGAAATTTCTTCTCTACTTTGAAAACTTATGCTCCCTCTCTCGTGCGCCGTCCACTAGTCAATATTAAAAATCACTTAAATCTTGATAACGTGTTTTGAATTGATGTAAAAGTCTCCTCAGACACTTGTTGTCTAATATACGCATTGTCGATCGCATCGAACTACGCTGATTGGTTGAACATCTCCCTTATTTGTATACGTACTGCTATACCTATTTTTCTGGCTTTTCAGAGTATATCAACATAGTTGTTGTTTCTAATGGCCCTTTCAATGGAAATGCTTGCTGACTCAGTCAGCGATTTTTAAGCAGAGGGTTCGTCTCTTATTTTAATCAAGCAGAATTTCACTTTGTTCTAACTAGCCAAATTATTTCCTATCTCCTTTTCATACCTGCAACGTCACTTAATATGTCATAAAATTAAATAAACACATAATGTATGTACATCATGGCACATTTTATATTTCACCAACCTTTTTTCAAAGAAGAAAATCTCTGCAAACGGCTTTTTTCAATATCATATCTCATATTCTCGTAAATTCTGTAAATACTTTTGTTTTAATTTTTTCTTACTGTAAATATTTAATGACTTAAAATAAAATTCCCGTAACATGTCCACCAAACCAAGAAGTTACCAGAATGGTCACAGATACGGGGGTATGAGACGACGTTCTGTTCTGTTTCAAGTGGCGCCAGCTTGGGCCAAGAGTGTGACTTTAGCTACAAACACGTCACAACCCTTTCAATGAAGCTGACTTCATTCATGCATTTTCATACATTCATCCGTCCATAGATCGTAATTTAGATCTGGAATACAGAACGATCACCTCTGATCCAGTACCCCCAGTGATATTAATCTCGCCATGGATGACTTTGACAAAGATTGATTTAACGTACTCCAGACAACATACCCGCAGAGAGTTTTCGACTGGCGGGCTTCGAACTCTCAACCTAAGGAATTCGAGTCCAACTCTAAACCAACCAGGCTATCCCGGACTGTATCCCCAATGTACACCTTATATTGTAGCAAAATAGCTCAATGAAAGAAACAGAGAGAACTTTTGCTACACGCACACACGTTAGAACCCCTTTAGTAGGGCAGACTTCATTCATGCATTTTCATTCATTCATTCATCCACAGATCGTAATTTGGACGTGGAACATAGAACGACCACCTCTAACCCAGTACTACCAGTGATATCACTTTCGACATGGATGACTTTGTGACCATGGATAATTTAACGCACGCAATACATACGCAGAGAATTTTCTGCCGCCGGGGTTCGAACTCTCAGCCTAAGGAATACGAGTCCAACGGTGTGCTAGGTTATCCAACTATATCACCAACTAGGCTATCCCGGCCTATATCAATATTATATACCTTATATTGTAGCAAAGGGCCAGAGAGAACTTGGGATACCCAACACATATACCATCATACCAAGTCCATGTTTTATTGACATAAACCGTACATTTGAAATGCATTTCTGTGAAACTATTTTATGACCGTCATTCCTCTGTCTGCAATTGATCTTATTTCTGATTGAAACAGAATATCTAAAGGAGCAACCAAATCATTGTAACTGTCAAAATACACGTTTTTTCCTCATTCCTAAGGAAGATAACAGCGACCGTTTTCATAAATCAGGACTCGATTGACACCGCAGGGTGTGGCCTTGTGAAAGGGTGTGTACCGTTTATCCACGGGACCTGAGAGAGGAATCGAATTTATTTATGAATTAATGCTTACCTCTTTGGCAACATTCTGAAAGTATGAGAAGAATGTCACGGACGTGGAAAGTATTTTAGCTTTTAATATTTAATAAGTCTACATAAGGACATGATGAAATTGATTCAAGAATAGTTGATAAGATGTATTTTTAGGATAGGGATCTAAACTTTTTTGTAATGATATAGGTATATTGTTCCTTGTTTGATTGTAAGGTTTTAAAAGGAAAACAATCACAAGTTTGTAAATTATTTTTAAATTATTTTACATAATTTTAATTCCAGGATTTAGAGAAATTAAATTTTAAATTCATGAAATTAAGTTTAAATATATTTCAGTACTTAGATTTCGGTTCCATATTTATTTTTTTAATTCACAAAGATGCTATTTAGTATTTTAATTTTTAATTTGGAAATTTTTCGGCGATTGTGACGCTGCATAGAAATCAAGGTTAGTACAAGATTTTAGCATTTTTATATCTACTAAAACGTCTTTCTTGAAATATATTCTGGTGAGCTGAAAGCAGGAATCTTGAATATTCTTTAACAAGATTTTAGTATTTTATTTGCAATAAGATTTTAGCATTTTTATATCGATTAAAACGTCTTTCTTGAAATATATTTTGGTAAGCTGAAAGCAGAAATCGTGAATATTCTTTAATAAGATTTTAGTATTTTATTTGCAATAAGATTTTAGTATTGTTATATCTACTAAAACGTCTTTCTTGAAATATATTTTGGTGAGCTGAAAGCAGAAATATGTAATATTCTTTAATAAGATTTTAGTATTTTATTTTTATAAGATTTTAGCATTTTATTTTTATAAGATTTTAGTATTTTATTTTCATAAGATTTTAGTATTTTTATCTATACTAAAACGTTTTTCTTGAAATATATTTTGGTGAGCTGAAAGCAGAAATCTTGATTATTCTTTAATAAGATTTTAGTATTTTATTTGCATAGGATTTTAGTATTTTTATATCTACTAAAATGTCGTTCTTAAAATATATATTTGTAAGCATAAAATAGAAATTTTGCATTATAGACCAGGATAAGCCTATTGGATTGTGAAATTTCATATATTTACATGATTTCACCCTTCAATTTTGTATACTTTCGAAAGTATAGACTAACAGATAAGCCTATTGGATTATGATTTGGTTTTGGAGACATTTGGAAAATTTGGTTTCAAATTTGATAAGTACCTACAGTTTAGTTGTTAAATTTAGGTAACAAATTTTATTCGTCTAATTCTTTTCGCATTGTAGCTGTCTTGAAAAATAGTTTTTAGGTATCAAGACAAATAGATTTCCTTGAAAAGATTCTGTTTAAAGTTGAAGATTCATCAGAACTCTACAAATATGGAGTCGATGCAAAGTTCAAATGCTATGCATCTAACTGAAAATATTTGAATCGTATTCACAGACAGATTTAATTCTAAAAATATACTGTGCAGATTCAAAGTTGTTTAAATCTCGAGACTAAACAGAATTTCGAATTTGAATTTTTAAAAATAATTACTTTATTTTCTGTTTATATACTTGGTATACGCGAAAATAAACGTTATTAACTTTAATATTGAAATTTACGTTTGAAATAATATTGAGTCTATTGATGTGCCAAATTTTAGATATTTAAAAATGACAGATTTGTCTGGAAATTTTTTTGTAGTCAGCCACACAAACAAACTTTTCCCTTCTGAAAATGACTTTAAAATCCATAAAAATGTGGAGTAGATACTGTATTCAAATGCCATACATCTAACTGAAAATATTTGAATCATATTTGAATTGTATTCACAGACAGAATAATTCTAAAAAATGTATTCTTCAGATCCAAAGTTGTTTGAAGATCGAGACTACTCAGAATTTCGAGTTTGAATTTTTTAAAACAATTACTATATTCTCTGTTTATATATTTGGTATACGATAAAATAAATATTCTTATCTTGAGTCTTGAAATTAAAGTTTGAGATACCATTGAGTCTACTGATGTGCCTAATTCTATATATATATAGAAATGACAGATTTGTGTTGAAATTTTTTGTAGTCAGTCACACAAACAAAAGTTTCCTTTATGAAAATAATTTTAACATATAACCTTTTGGGCAACGATAAATAACATATTGCTTTGCGATATTTATTTAAAATGTAATAAATATGAATTATACATGATTATTTCACTTTTTCTGTGCAGTATATTTTGTAGTGATCCAGTTGTGCCAAAAAGTCATGAGAAAAACATCATGTGTTAACAACTCGAAAGAGGATGGAATGACCACGGCAGAATGCCAACACAATAAATAAAGAATTATAAAATAAATAAATACGAATATTTTGCCTTTCTCATAAATTTCACATTGTGAATGGGTAAGGTAAGGTGATTTTTCGAAATGATATATTTTTAATCTAAGATATTTCTAGAAGTAAAAAAATAGAGAAACAGAGAAAAATCGCTGCTGGAAATGTTAAAAATTCTTACTAAATATTTTATTTATTCATTCCATTTTGCTTTAAATTTAAAAGTTTTGTAACAATTATGCATGAATATCCTTAAAAGTCTCATTTCTTGGGTAAAAGAGGAAATCATAAAAAATTACCACCTGATTATACAGAAATATTCAAATACTTTCAGTTGTTGTTTATTTTCAAAAAAATTTAAACGTGTGACTTGCCGAATCTCCGCATTTTAAACTTTCCTGATTTCAAAAAGCATATTTTTAGAAAATGTCAGTGATAAATATAATTCAAAATGGCTTTGTTCTAAACGAATGACATTTGTTATTCGGTCTTTGCATCCACTCAAGAGATTTCTATCAATTTAAATTGATTTTAAAAAAACTGCCCTTTTACCTCATCATTATAAACACCAAAAAATGAACAATCAAATTTATTTTCGGTAGAAAATTTTCTGCCTTATTTATAAACATGCGATTTCTAGGACAGACACTCGTCTTCGTCTATAGATAAACTCTTTAGTATTTTCGTGTCTGATATTTTAATTTTGAAAATTTTATAAGATAAAAGAAAATTCTACCAACTTAGACTTGAGTGATAAGAATCAAATTGAATTTCTGATTTTAAAAATGTCCTTTCAGATGGTAAAGACTAGGCTGAAAAGCAGACTTCTAATGCACATTTCAAATAGATTTTATTCAATATTCTGAATCAAGGAATGGTTTTTTCTTATAAAATAATTTCAGTTTTTTTCCCACTTTAATCCATTTTTGTATATTTCAAAGCTATTTTCTGAAATTCCATAATCGGATACATTTTTCTTGCTGATAACTTTATAAATTAATCTGTGCATTTTTATATTGAAATTTAATATAATAATTTCTAAATGTGTTTTATAATTCCTGAAATTTTTCAGATATAATCTGGGTTCTTCTCCGTTTGGCGAGCGCAATCGAAAAATCTCCAAAGAAATTTGCCGGAATTCTAAATTGTTTGGAGATTTTTCACTTGTCCTCCTGGCTAATGGAAATTTACCATAATCTGTGCATTTGGAAAGTTGTTATAGTCATTATATTCAGCACTTTTCATTAGTAGTACTTCGATATTTAAAGATTGAATGAAAACAGAACTTATTTCTTTATTCAGGAATTAAATAACGGGCAGAACTTTTAAAACTAAAAATTCATTTGGAATTGAAAATAAAAAGATAATTCATGAATTAGAGAAAACTTATTTTATAAAACTTGGCCATAGTTTTCAAGAGGTCGTAAGAAAACAAAAAAGCAAACTTTCATAAAATACTTTTAAAATATAATCTCTCAATATTAATTTCCATAGATGGGGAAAATTGATGCATAGACAGATATTTTAAAAATCGTTAGCTTTCTTTTTATCTTTCAATTCCGTTAAATGCTATTCTATCCATATCTCTATTAATAATAAAGATAAGTACTTAAGTATTATACCATCCAATTTTTATCGCCAAATTTGAAGTCATCGCCAATGAGTCATTAAAACGCCAATTTTGGCAATACGGCAATGGTGTAATCCGTTGATCTTTATCGTCAAATTTAAATTCGTCTCCAAAAAGTCACAAAACCGTTGGCGGTAGTTGGCGAAGACGGTATAATACGTAAGTATAAGAGATGAACGTATGCATAGATATATCAGATTGGATGTGTATTGAAATACTACAATCCAGGTTATTTGAGCAATCTTTACTAATTTTGACGGGGATATATATAACTCAGAGATAATTTTGTAAACATTTAATTAATCTTTTAATGGATTCAAATTAATCGAATTTATTGAGCTTACGCGCTATAACCTCGGAAAATATTACAGCACAAATCAAAATTGTATATCCCTGCAAAATTTTAAGAAATAGTGCGTACTGAGTTAATTATCTCAGTTTAGTAATGATGTAAATTTTTACTAAAATTTTATGATTAAAATATGTTGTTTAATTTCCAATAGTAGTTTAATGGTTTACATGAAATTCAAATCATTTTCATTGTTTTATCAGATACTTAATTGATTGATTTTTTATATTACTTAAAGTTAAAGAAGGAGAATTAGTACTTACGTATTATACGTCTCCGCCAACGATCGCCAATGGTTTAGTAATTCATTGGTGAAGGATAAAAATTTGGTGATATAGGTCAGCGGATTAAAACGTTGCCGGATTGCCATAATTGGTGGTTTAACAACTCATTGGCAATTAAGTTAGACGGTATAATACGCAAGTACCGAAGAATTATATTTTAATTTCTATGTAATTTATGTACGATTATAAAGTAGGTACACGGGGCGAAAATAAAGTAAGATAACCATGAATTCATATTTTAATATCTCTATGATGTCAGGGGACTGATCCCTATAACATATATTCATATCCACAATAAACGGAATATAGGAAAGACACTTAAAATAACATATTTAAAAATTTGAAAGAAGTAATATCATATATCAAAGAAGCAAAATCAGTTTATGATCAATATTTCTACGGCAATTTGTATGTTTTCTTTTAAATCGACATATATTCATGCCATGGATTACATTTGGAGCTGAAATTGTATTTCATTAAATTAATTCCTTTTGATGGCTTTAAATAAGGGAAATAAATGATACTTACGTATCATACAGTCCAACTTTATCACCAACTTTGAAATCGTCGCCAATGAGTTAATAAACCATTGACGATCGTTGGCAGAGACGGTATAATACGTAAGTACCAAATAAACATATGGAATGAAATATTTCCTTTTTACACATTATTTCTAAATTATGTATATGTCAGACAGAAATTGAATGTCATTTAATAATTATGACTCTGTCTGGAACAGCTTTAGTACAGGATAACAACTTCAGTTACCATACATCTATAAACTCATTATTTCAATTTAAAATATCTAATATAATAATTGTCTTCCACGATGAACTCTACACAAAAGCTATGAGTGATATATTCTGTTTTGTATGAATAATCATAAATTACAAGTCATGAATCAAACAGCAGTAGAACAGTTTCATTTAGTTCTATAATATGCAAATTATCTGCAATTTGTTACATTGTTACAAACTGGATAATTTGTTAACTGGTTAGACATTCCACTGAATTATCACGCGTGGTTTAACACAATTAAAGTGCTTGTGATTAAAGCACTTGGCTTTGAAACCTCAAATTTTAATTACAAAATACGCTCGCAAATCTCTCTGATTAAATTACTATCCGATTTTATTTGCTAGTCTTTGATAATGGAATTTTGATACTTACGTATTATACCGCCTTCGCCAACTATTGCCAATGGTTTAGTAACTTTTTCGAGACAGATTTAAATTTGGTGATAAAGATCAACGAATTACACCGTTATCGGATTGCCATAATTAGTGGTTTAGGAATTCATTGGCGATGACTTCAAATTTGGTGATAAAATTGGACGGTATAATACGTAAGTGCCGGATTTTTCTTAAATATATTTTTGAAAGAATTGTGTGTTCTAATTTATTTATTTTTTCGTATTATATTATTACAAGCAAAATCACGAACTATTTAAAAAAAGGTTGCATTTGTTTTCCAGATATGCTGATTTAAACTGAATTTAACGTAAAAATTAATATTAATTTAAATGCAGAAGAACATTCCTTCGATTTAAAATATATTTTTATATTACTTTGTAAAAAAACACTTAGAAAACTAAGAAATGAGTTATAGAAGGTTGAAAAAGTAAAACTACAAACCTATTCGTTGGTAATTATCTCAAAATTTATAATGTTTTCTTAATATAATTGCATTTTTTATTTTGTTTACTGTAAAAATAAAAATAACGTCCTTTATAATTAAGCTAATTTAATCTAAATCTAATGTTACTATTAATATTAATTTGAATAAAGAGGAATTCTCCTTCGTTTTAAAAAATAATCTTATAATACTTTGTTAAAAAACAACAACATGGAAACTAAGAGATAAGATATAGAATGCTAGAAAATTAAAACTACAAATCTATTCTCTTGTAATTTTCGTAGCATATGTAATGTTTTCTTTATATAATTCCATTTTGTAATTGTTGTACTCATCATCTGACCATGGTTAAAAATTACGAGGTCCCTCCAAAAATAGTTAAATTTTTCCTTTATCAACAGGGTCTTAATATAACTAAACTTAATTGAACCAATTGTTTACGGAAAATTGGATTAACGTATACAACATATAAGTGTATAACAAATATTTGGAATTATTAAAAAAAAACACAGAAATATTCCGTTTTTCACTTTCTTTTATAACTAGTACAGAGAAAGTACATTTCTTTTTATTGTAATAGCATGAAATTTTGTACTACATAGGTACTATGAAATACGAATGCATTAAATATTTTTATTTATTTTTTTCTTAGCACAGTATAAATTTATGAATTATTTTGTACGAAAGTTATATGTACATTTCATATTTTTTCGTTATAAAACTTTCATTATTATTTATTGTAAAATATTTAAATTACAATAACTGAACTTATAAAAATTAATGGTAATATAAAACATTAATTTTAGAATGATTTTATGCATAATTTTTTATTAGTGTTGAAATGACCTTGTGTTTCAAATTTCAAATGTTTTCAAAAATAAATCCAGATTCACAAATGAATTATTATCATGTCAGATAACGATATTGTTTTGGGAATAAGGTTGTCTGGCATCAACAAAAACCCATAGGCGAAAAATAAAAATTTTATTATCTGCACGAGCATCTAAAAAATCATCTTTTAATAACGCGTTGCCATAGAATTTACAAAAGCTCTGATTAAAAAAAATAAGTTAACCACTATAGCAAATAAAACCTAGAAACATGTCATTTTGAGCACATGATTATATTAAATGAAATAAATAGGGGAAAAAAGATTAAAATGAAATCTGCTATGCATATTTCAATGTATCATATCAGAATATAATTTCTTGAACGGCCAAGCACCACGGGCTCGTGCCAGTTAAATTATATTTGTATTCATTTTAATTGTTTCATTGAAAGAGTCCCTTTAATATTGCAAACGATCATAAAAAACTCTGTCTTGCATTAATTGTTTAAAAAATATATAACATTTCCTATTAATTTCATTTCATATAATCAAGTGCTGAAAATGATCTTTTTCGTGGTTTTATTTGCTGCAGTCATAAACTTATTTTTTTAAGCAGAGCTTTTGTAAATGCAATGGCAACGCATTATTAAAAGTTAATTTTTCGAGATGTTCGTGCAGATAATAAAATTTCAACTTTTTTTTACCATATTTTAATTTTTAACTACGGATTTTTGTCTTCCTGATTCCCAAAATAACATGTTCTGACCTGATAATATTATATTTTTTTAAACAATAAATGCGAGACAAAGTGTTTTCGATCGTTTGCAATACTTAAGTGATTTATTCAATGAAACAATTAAAATGAATAAAAATTTGATTTAACTCGCTCGAGCACGAGGTGCTTGGCCGTTCAAGAAATGATGTTCTGACATGATACATTGAAATATGCAAAGCGGATTTCGTTTTAATCTTTTATTATAATATTCTAAATTTGCTACTATAAAACAAGGATTTTGATTTATTCCTAAGATGAAAACAGTTTATTTAATAAGTTTTAGATTTAAAATCAATTATAAAATAAAATTTATTTGCAAAAAAGTCCCTTTTATTTAAAATTTAAATTTCTAAAATTTTCTCTATCGTGACAATTCGCTTTATAGAGATCTATTCTTACTGTTCGAGCAATTTCACAAAGTTTAGATATTATATATCTCTTTCTACTTTCTTGGCGTTAATCTTGTCGATAAGAGAACTTCATAAAATTCAGACTAGAATTCCTTTACAATAGAATTAATCCTTTTCAATAAAGTACAATAGTTTAAATTATGGATTAATTATCGCCTAGCTGAAAATCAGTCTACAAGCAATGCACTGATACAGACATCATTGGCACGATGCAAGCAGCGTTCCGTCTATTTTGGCGATAAACCATCTCTTTGGCGCTGCTATTGATATGGAAATGATGTCTGAATTTAGATCAGGACTGGAAATTGATTGAACGTCAAGTACGGCGAAACTTGGCGAGTTATTCTATATATATAAAATTTGAGAATTATTACCATCAAACGGATTTGAGATCATTATTATTCCTTTGAATGTAAATTGAACTCTAGTATAAATTTGAAGATTTGGTAGTAATTAACAAATTGTAACTAAATTTGGGAGATCATTAGCTCTTCGTTACTTTAAATTGAATAAAAGAGGAATTGTATTAACTATACAGGGTAGGTGTGTTCCCATAAAGTGGTTTAAACACTCTATTTGGTATGTTGCTATATAAGATGTGTATTGCAAAGTTAAACGTGCTGTTTTGATGAGAAATACTACTGAGAGTGGTCTTCCTTAAACTTTCTTGCATACTCTCAAATAACCCTGCCGTGCCAGAAAAGCTTTACATGACATTGGCGTAAAGCAATCACCAAATATTAATTTTTATCATGAATTTAGCATTTTTTTAATTTATCGTGCCAACCTTGGCGAGTTATTTGGCTATTAATTCCATCCATAATTAATCTAATTTGTAATTTCAACGAGTTCTTCCCAATTCATTAAAAAATTGATAGAAAGTTGTCGATTCTTATACTAAATTTAATATTTTTAAACCAATGAGTTTTTGAACTATGACGTTAATAACCTTCGGAAAGTACAGACAGACAGACAAATAATTTATGGTTGTATTTAGCTCCAGGAGCTCTCATTTTGGACAATTCTCTTATTGCAGCCGGCATAGAAAATATTTTACACACGCCTAGAATTTTATTATCGAAATAGCAATATCAGTTATAAGACTTTTTAGGTTTTAGTTATAACTTTTAGATGAGCGTGAAAGGATACTACCATCATGATAGATTTGAATTAAAATTAGACAGCTTTAGATATTAAATTATTAGACTTGGACAGCCAAAATTCCTGCTAATTAATTTTCTATATCTGTATATAGTCTCACTATCTATCATACTTTACACACACACACACACACACACACACACACACACACACACACACACACACACACACACCCACACACACACACACACACACACACACACACACACACACACACACACACACACACACACACACACACACACACACACACACACACACATACACACACACACACACACACACACACACACACACACACACA
>JAOUZG010003912.1:4092480-4107495 GCA_026289955.1 Argiope argentata | reverse complement strand
ATATCAATAATTATTATCTTTTATTATTTTCATTATTCTTTTAATGATACTAATTCTTATATCTAATTTTAATAAAGCGTAATTTTAATAATGTGCGTCTTTGTAATTGTATATTAGCATTCTAAAGACCAGACCGTTTGTCTTATTGTTAACGGACTTGGAAAATACATATTTGGTGGAAGAAAATTTCGTCTGTTTTATGGGTAAATTCTTGAATTTTATAAAAGTTTTAATAAATTCAAATCAATCTTAAAGTCTTGTATTTAACATATCCCTGCTTCCAAAATGTTAAAACTAGAAAATAAATTCCATGTCTTTCAAAAATATGAAAAAAAATTTATTGTTAAATACATTAAATTAATATTCATGTTGAATTTTCACGAGTTGTGATAATGTTCTACATTTTCTGACTAATTTCATGTAATAGAATTTTTATTTGCTCTGAAACTTAAATGATTTTTATTATTTCATAATAAACTTAATTCACCAATTTTTCGTCCATTTTTAAAAACAAAAGAAGAAGAATTCAGCTTATTATATTTTTTGAGTACAAATCGAATAAAGAAATGAATTTGTAACATCCCACAACTTAGTAGAAACTCGAAACGGATGTAATTTTTAAAGCACTATGGCATCAGAGAATGAGTTTTCATTAAGAAAGTTCATTTACAGAATGAGTAAAATAATATGTATGCTTATTAAAACAATACGGTGAAATGTGTTTTCCACTATTTCCCGATATTTAATATAACTAGCATTTCCTATGCAGCAGCTGGGTACCAATGATAATTTGTTTATTAATATTTACAGGTGAGTTTTAAAAAATAACACTGCCACCAATGCAGTTAGCAGAAGTTCAAAATAACTGATTTACAGAGAATAGAAAAAAAAATTCAAAATTTTACTCTACAGATCAGTTAAGATATTTGCGAAGCTCAATAGTTGATCAATGTCTTTAGACATTACTGAAAGGCTTTTATACACATTCTTGAGATTTTAGACAAAAATAAGGAGACGTTTCGATATTTTATTGTTTTCAAATATTATCAAAGTCTAAATCGCCCCCTAAATCGAAGCATAAATTGTCCCGTATTTTTCTGAGAAGCCAAAATGCAATCAAATCTTCATATTCATTGTTTTCAGTGCCGAGGTTCTGGCAAAGAGGTAATAGGTCTTTCCTTGTCATCTGGGCTTCCCGAGTTCGATCCCAGGTTCGGACATGGTTTTTCTTGTTTATTCAATCTGTAAGGTGTGTGAGTATGCCTTCCAGTAAAAAGAGGTGTGAAAGTGAATGTAATATTATTATATATACATATATATATATATATATATATATATATGGCAGTCTTAGAAGTAGAAACAACGGATAAATATAAAAAGTAAAATTTGCATAAATAAACATGACCGAAATCATAATATTGTGTCTAAATTTCTTTAATATTTAGATTGTGTTTGTGGCAACCTTAGAAGTAGAAACAATGGGTAAATATAAAAGTAAAATTTGCATTAATAAACATGACCTAAATTTTAATATTCTGTCTAAATTTTTTAATATTTAAATTGTGTATGTGGCTACCTTAGAAGTAGAAACAATGGGTAAATGTAAAAGTAAAACTTGCATAAATAAACATGCTGTAAATCTTAATATTTTACAGGAATTACATTAATGTATGTGGCAACCTTAGAAGTAGAAATAAGGTAAAAACAAGAGGAAAATGGGACAAAGTGGTTTTTTTTTCATTTTAAGCGAAATTTGCATAAATAGACATAACCTTCATTTGAGTATGTATAGCCAATTGCAATTTTCTGTGGCATAAATTACTAATCGGAATAACTTCTTCACAGATTGGTATTGAATATCAGAAATAATTTTCTCATTTTCCATTGAGGGGGCAGGACATGGAAATGGGAAAATAGAAAGAAAATCTTTTCGAGGTAGTCCTTCCGATTCTAGACCCGAAAACTATCCTTTTTTTTCTGCATTCCATTCCTTTCTAAATGGTATTTTCATACTTTCATTTATTGGCACGGTAAGGAATTCCTTTTTAGTACGTCTTTCTCCATTTCACCCGACCTTTCTCCAAAAAAGAATAATAAAAAAAGGCACTTGCAAAAATGCGAATAGAAAGCTTGTTATTATATATGGAAAAAGGAAAAAAAAATAGTTGCCCCTGGTCTGAAAAATGGAAAGCGTCATTTCCCAATCTAAGAAAGGAACGGTTTTACTGAATAGACTGGACTAGAAAACGAAATGTGAAATATATGAAACCGAAATGTGAGCCATACGTTTAAAATGTAGGGTGGAAGTGTGCAGGTTGTGTAAACTTGTTTCACATGCAAAGTCCCATGAGAGAGTTATTTAACAAGAGCTCATACAAAACATCTTTGCATGCAAATATGACGCATTCTTTTCTCAGCAGAACTATGACACATTTTTCCGAGGGATCTTTTTTTCCATTTGGCGGAAGTACATTTGAGAATTCGCAAAATTCGGTACCGCCATTTGCTCAGTTCGAGTGCGAATCGGAA
The DNA here is from genome assembly GCA_026289955.1 of Argiope argentata. NCBI lineage: Eukaryota > Metazoa > Arthropoda > Arachnida > Araneae > Araneidae > Argiope > Argiope argentata. The sequence continues at coordinate 4,104,966 of JAOUZG010003912.1, read as the reverse complement.
TACCAGGAAAAATGGATTCTTTTTAGAAGAAATCTCTTGACACATTGTATATTACTTTCTGCTTTGATACTTTTAAATTATTAAATTTACATTCATTTACATTTCTAAGAAAATTTTCGGAGAAATTCCTTTACTTATTGTATATTACATTTCTCCCTTATGATTTAAATTACTTACTTTACATTAATTTGTGTTGCTACGAAACTTTTGAGTTAATATGGCAAGTCTTCAAAGTCAATTTTTTTTCCGTTTAAAAGATACTTTTTGATTTAATATTTTCCGATAAAAAGTATATTAAATAATTTAACAAGAGAAGTTAATCACAAAATTAGTTATATTTTGTGTGTTTCTGTGGAAATAGTTTATCAAATAATTCCAAATACTGTCTTAGCCGAAATGTTGGTTAATTCCTGAAAATTAGAATTTGATTATTCCTTCTTTCTTATGTGTGTAATATATAAAAAACGTCAAAAAAAATTCCAACTAGATATTTTGATGACTCTCTACATTTTAGACTTAAATGAATTCGAAAAACGCATTTTTGGAAAGTATCTGTGACATAGATAATTCAATATAAACATAGACATATATAATTCCGTCTGTCTGTGAGATAGATAATTCAACATAGACATAGATAATTACGTCTGTATGTGACATAGATAATTCAATATAGACATAGACATAGATAATTCCGTCTGTCTGTGAGATAGATAATTCAACATAGACATAGATAATTCCGTCCGTCTGTGAGATAGATAATTCAACATAGACATAGATAATTCCGTCTGTCTGTGACATAGATAATTCAACATAGACATAGATAATTCCGTCTGTCTGTGACATAGATAATTCAAATGTATTTTGAAATATATGGATAGAGTTATTTGTTCTTAAGAGTTAGTTTACAAATCAAATTTTCAGTTAAATCTGTTTCGAGAAAATCTGTTCCTCTGTTCGAATACAAGTTAACATTCTAATTACAAAATGGAGAGAGCTAGATAGATAAAATTCAGTAACATCTATAGAATAAGTCAAACCAGACCCTCCAACCTGCCGCGAAGGCACACATATTTAAACCACTAAGTCCAAATGACTGGACCGCTCCAACAACAACACTACCGGAACTGTGTTCATTTTCAAGATTCATCCAAATTTGTGAGAATTTTCGAAATACCTTTCAATCTGGCTTATAAACAAAGTAATATTTGATTTAAGTGTTCTGATTCTTCGAAAAAAGATTGGAATGGGAATAAAAATGGTTATTCTTGGAAGAACGTTGGTGATACATCAGAATAAAGATAGCATTTTTTGGGAAACGATTTTTTTGGAAATTCTGCATCAAAAATCATATGTTAAAAATCAATCAATCATAAGTTATCTTCTTTTATATATGAGCATAAATTTATTCCATCACAAATGATCAGAATCCTATACTCAGTAGTAAACCGCAATTATAAACACTATTTGGAAAAATGTCCAACGATATTGTGATGAAACTTCCCAAATAGTCTTTGGCTTATACACTGAAGTGATAACGAAACTGGTACAACTATCTGCTATCATGTAGAGCTTCCACGAGAACGTAGAAGCGCCATAGTATGAAATATAAATATTTTAGGAGACAATTTTTTTTAAAAAATGTTTTCATTAAAAGCCATACGTATCCAAATCCCAGTGGAGAGAAAAATTGTCAATTTTTTGGAAACAAAATTTTATTTCCAAACTCCATATTGTCAAGATTGGTATCCAGTGTCCATTTTACGGATTTGTCCAACATTTCCAAAAATTGTGGTCCAGTCTAATTCAGAAATAAAGAATATTTGTTCCAAAATGTCATTGCAGATTTCATGATCCTTGGACGAAGTCCTTCATCACCCAACCACTCCAAGTGTCCACAGAGACTACCCCGTTCGAATTCGAATGAGTGACTACTCCTTAATTGTTCTATTAAGGTCTACAAAGGGAGAGGAGTGCCATCATTTATACATTTATGCTGCAAATTAGGCTCCATCGCCAGAACCCGGTTCTAAATTGACGTCACGGCGGTTTAACGAGTATTTAAATGGAAAATGCCCGGGTAATGTCCTCGGTGCTGAAAGGATAGCACATTCATTTAAATTTGAAGAAGATTTCAAAAGGCCACTCGGTGTGCTCCTTTGTTTAACACTTTGAAATATTTACAGATTGTTGCTGTATTGTGTTCGTTGCTATAGCATGAATTGATAAATGAGTTCTGCATGATTTAGGATGTGGTTTAATAAGTTTAAGCAAAGAGCATTGTTAACGCTTACGCATACTGAGGAGTATTATTTCCTGAGAAGATATGATGTAGTAATGATTTGAAAGCATTCATTTATATGGAATTAACTCGATTACTTATGTTCTAAAGTTCGGATATTTTAGGAATTTCTTTCAGTAATGAGATAAACATAATGATATACATATTCTTGTTGTTGTTCTCGTGCTCCGCTTTACAAGGAAGGAAGGGGTGCAGTAGCTTCTGAGGGTATGCACTCCTTAATACACGAGGACAGAACTCTGACTTCTATCTCATACACACCAAAACCCCTTTTTATGGGGCGGACTTCCTTCATTCACCCACAGATCGTAATTTAGATCTCATACATAACATAACGCCATCCTTTGCCCCCAGTGCCTATAACACTGAGTTTTCTAACCAGGTGGATGAGCACAAAATGGGAGAAAGAGAAGGAGATAAGAAAAGAAAAGAAAAAAAAAAGAAGGGGGAGGGAGGAAAATACTTTTGATCTGAGACAGAGAACGATCAGCTATGTCCCATTACCCCATTATTATTATTTTAAATTTAACTTTGTTTATTTCATTCTAAAATGTTATCTTATTCCTGATACAACTCCTACATTTCTATTTAATTATTTAGCGCGCGCACAAGAAAAGTGATGACTATTCATTTTTTAAAATTCCAAGCCAACTCTTGCACACATCTTTCGAAGAAATATAATTCATTTGTATAACTCAACACGAGGCAAAAAAGGTCTCTATCGGGATCTGATAATAAAATCACTGAAGGGAAACATTTCAGTCCTTTTGCTCTCATATTTCGATGTATAAGGACACATCTCTTATTGCCTTTGTTTTGTATATAATATTTCTCTCCTGGTGAAATAAATAAATAAAACTTAATTTTTATATATGATATTAATTAAAAATTAAATATGGCACAGTATAACTATTCACTCATTGAAAATTAAATAATATAGTAATGAAATAAGTTCACTCGTTAGATTAATTCTTGTAATTAATAAATTATTATATTTGCTATAACACATAATCATTCAGTATTATGTCAATATAAAGTATATTTATATTATTATAATTCGGAGGACTTGCATATGAATATAATAGAAAATTACATATTTTTAATTATTTATTTATAAATAATTCACTCAAAGTTTGTCCATGTACGAGATTAAAGATTATGAAGAGTATTTTAGAACGATGGCACTTTAAATTACTTTTAAATTTTGGGATAAAATGTATTTGAGATACTTTTCATTCGGAAAATTACGTTATTCTCTTATAAAGTTTGGTTTGATATCCTTTGATTATCCATATGGTCAGAGTCTCCAGTTGTATTTTATTCTTTATATATGGTATAATCTTTAAATCTCTGTATAGATTATAAGTATTAGAACATGAGATTTTTCTATGTACATTAAGGGTTAGATTGTCTGAGTAGTTACGTTTATCATGATGTTATCGAGACGGTCTTCAACAAACAAAATTTGTTTTATACTTAAATCAACTTTTAACATGTACTAATCAATATTTATTTGCGCTATCAATCTCGCACGTCAATTCGCATTACCTTTTATGACACTTCTGGAAATATCTACTTACGCCAGAGACACAATTTGATTCGGAAAATTACGTCATTCTTTTTAATGTTTTATTCGACATCCTTTAGTGAGCAATATAGTCAGAATCGGCAGGTGTATTTTCTTCTTCACACACGATATAAACTTTAAATATTCATATTGGTTAGAGTAAGAGGAGCTCGATGTTGCTTTATATATGTTAATGGTAAACTTATCTGAGTAGTTGTATTTATCATGATATTACAAAAACAGACTCTAACAAACAAAATATGCCTTTTACAAAATTCAACGTTCAATGTAATGAACGAACACACCAATCAATATTTAATTGCGCTATCAATTTCGCACGTCAGCTCACCACAGCCTTAATGACGCTTCAAGAAATAGATCCTTATGACAGAGACAACATTTGATTCGGAAAATTACGTCATTCTTTTTGAATGTCTGATTTGATATTCTTTGATGAGCCATATTGTCAGAGTCACCAGGTGTATTTTCTACTTTATATACAGTGGGATTTTTAAATACACACATGGATTATAATGAGATGAGCTTGATGTTTCTTTATATGCGTTAATTGTCAGCTTATCTAAGTAATTGCTATTATTATGTTATCACAGAAACCGCCTCCAACAAACAAAATTCACTTTTTACATTATTCAACTTTTAACTTAATGAACTCGCACACTAATCAATATTTAATTGTGCCATCAATCTCGCACGTCAGTTCACAGCAACCTCAATGACGCTTCTAGATATAGGTTTTTCTGATTCGGAAAATTACGTCATTCTTTTTAATGTCTTTTTTAATGCTTAATATTATATCCTTTGATGAGCCGTATTGTCAGAGTCTCCAAGTGTATTTTCTTCTTTATATAAAGGATGATCTTTAAATAACCGCATAGATTATAATGAGAGGAGCATGATGTTGCTTTATATGCATTAATAGTTAGCTTATTTGAGGATATTATGAAAACCACCTCCAATAAACAAAATCCCTTTTTTACATTATTCAACTTTCAACTTAATGAACTCGCACACCAAACAATATTTAATTGCTCCATCAATCTCGCACTTCAGCTCACCGCAGCCTTAATGACGCTGACAAAAATAGATCCTAACAAAAGAGACACCATTTTATTCGGAAAATTACGTCATTCCTTTTTAATGTCTGATTCGATATCCTTTGATGAGCCGCATGATCAGATTCTCCAAGTGTATTTTCTACTTTATATACTGTATTATCTTTAAATATCCGCATAGATTATAATAAGAGGGCCATGATGTTGCTTTATATGCATAATATGATCAGCTTATCTGATCATATTATGTTGTCACAGAAACCACTTAAAATAAACAAAATCCCTTTTTTACATTATTCAAATGTCAACTTAATACTCACACACCAATCAATATTTAATTGCTCCATCAATCTCGCACTTCAGCTCACCGCTACCTTAATGATGGTGATAGAAATAGATCTTTACGACAGAGACACCATTTGATTCGAAACAATACGTCATACTTTGTTAATATTTGATTCGATATGCATTGATGGTCCGTATGGTCAGATTCTAGAACTGTATTTTCTTTTTTATATACGGTATGATCTTTAAATAACCACAAAAATTATTATTTTATGAGCATGATGTATCATTATATGCGTTAATTTTTAGCTTATATAAGCACATACTTTTATTGTGTTATCACAGAAACAGACTCCAACAAACAAAACTGTCTTTTTATATTATTTAACTTTCAACTTAATGAACTCGCACACCAATCAATATTTAATTGCGCCATCAATCTCGTACGTCAGCTTACCGCAGCCTTAATGACGCTGTTGGAAAAAGACCCCCGCGACAGAGACACCATTTGATTCGAAACAATACGTCATACTTTGTTAATGTCTGCTTCGACATCCCTTGGCGGGCCTGGCGAAGCAGAAAATGAAACAAGGCGAACACGAGCGGGAAAAAGATAAATTGAAACCCATTTTTCGAAATAATGTCAGCTGTCACGACCACTGAGATTCGAAGAATCCCGCCTTCGCGAGTTCCAACTGCGCCAGACGGTTTCATTTCTCCCACCAAATAATCCGATCTATTGGTTCCCTGACATTTTTTTTTCATTCCTGACTTGACAGAACGAACCACGAATATTTGAGTATGCGAATTTTAAAATGCTTTGAAAAGCATTTGATGTGCCGTTGAAATTGAACGCGATAGTTATGTATTAATGAGGTCGCCGTGTGATTTCACATATGGGAGCCGAATTTGAGAAAAAGGAATCAACTGATTCTTTTTTGTAAATATTCAATCTACATTCTGAGGTTTAAAATTTAAGACTTGCTATAATTTGTACTAAACACATATGCTATTCTGATTGATAGAAGAAAATTTAAAAAAATACTTTCTACTGTATTCTATTTATATAATGTTAAGGCGTGTATCATTTTATTCAATTTTATTTGTCTTTTCTGGCTGGAATAAGTTTTCTTAGTAATGACGTCTCACTTTTGAAATCAAAAAGATAGCAATTCGAAACCTGATTTTATTATAAATCGGTCTCTTGCAAAATTATGGTACATATTAAGGCTTCATTTGCATGTCATGAATTACTATGTTATGTTTTTCTGATAAAAATTTAAAGCATATTAAAATCATATTTGAAGTATGTAGAATCTTAACATTGTTTTCTAATATTCTAAATTGAAACAATTTTAGCATAAAAATTGTACGATATCTCCACGACAGTATAGTTACAATGGTATTGGATAATTTATACTAATGTGTAAAATATGTTCCTCTGTACTCAATTAATTTAAAGTTAAATATGTTCATCTGTACTCAATTATTTAAAAGTTAAATATGTTCCTCTGTACTCAATTAATTGAAAATTAAATATGTTTCTCTGCACTCAATTAATTAAACGTTAAATATGTTCCTCTGTATTCAATTAATGAGAAGTTAAATATGTTCCTCTGTACTCGATTGAAAGTTAAATATGCTCCTCTGCATTCAATTAATGGAAAGTTAAATATGTTCCTCTGCACTCAATTAATGGAAAGTTAAATATGTTCCTCTGTATTCAATTAATTGAAAGTTAAATATGTTTTTCTGTACTCAACTTATGGAAAGTTAAATATTTTTATCTGTACTCAGTTGATTGAAATTTAAATATGTACCTCCTTCCAATCTCCTTTACTTTGAAATAAACTTTCTTGCCATTCTTTGTTACAATACTGACAAAACAAAGGTATTGTGATTGCTTTGTAAGAATGCTGCTCAGCATCCCAGATATAAGCAGTAGAGATCCGAAACTTGATCAATTTTCGATTCAAAGCTCATGGACACTTTAAGGGTTGATGAAACTCAATCGATGCTTCTGACTTCATTCGATGTCATTATCAAAAAAATGCTATGGAAGGGACAAATGGCTTAACATTCATTGATACTTCAAACAAACATTCAGTATCTTATCATGCTGTACATGTAATCAGATACCACTTTAAGGCTAGATATACCGGGATGCGTTAATCTCTGATTAATGGTGCAATTTCAATTGATTTCAATAGCAAAAAAATACCATAGAAGTTAAAGTTCATTGAAATTCGAATGAAACAAATATCTTAGGATGCCACATATGTAATCAGAGAACACTTTAATATTTGATGCACTACATCAACTTACAGATTAATGCAATTCCATCGATGCACGCGATTTTCAATCGATTCCATTGGCAACTTAAATACATTGAAGAGATTAGTAGTTTAAAATATTGTTGTTACCTACACCACATCAAAATGGCTCCAAAATACCAGATCCCCTTAGATAAGATCCTGTTCATCCCACAACAGCCTCCATGAGGCTCCAAGAAAATTAAGAAGGTGAGCAGGACTGGCAGAGAGGGAGCAAGAACAAGGAGAGAAAATCCTCTATCCATTCAAAACCTGATACGTTTCAAGTGGCAACTTCTGAATCTCGCCATGGCTAATTGAATAGGTCGGGAGCCTCTTCAAGAAATTGACAAACCAGACATTTGGCTGGATATCAGTGGTGAGCCGGAGGAGTACGCTATACAATGAGCAATTGCAGTCCGTATAAGGAGTGGATTTCCGATAGAGTAAGCTCGCCAAAATGTCCATCGGAAGATCACAGCCATTCCTAATGATCATATCAGCTATCTAGTAGTTTAAAATTCATTGATATTGCTTAGAAACATTCGGAATGTTATAACTCTATTTATACCATCAACGACCATGTTGGAAGAAAACAGCAAATTAGTTTTAAGGCAACTCAGCATCTCCAGAGTTGTGTGAGCAACGTCTGCCTGTTATCAAAGTATTTCAAACTGAAAATTGCTTCTGTTGTTGTTGTTACTTATGGTACTTGTCATGGGCTGAAAAAACGTTTTAAAGGGTTTGGTAACATTTGGTATGCTTTCTTTATGCTAATATAGTGAATTTATGTCTTCAAATTTTGAGCACATTCCTCCGCGAAAATTATAAAATGAAGACAGTTAGATAGTTGAAATTTGGTATACAATTTCAAAATATTTGATGTTGCTGTTGTTACTTATGGCACTTGCCTATGGACATATCCTCCCCTGCTGATACAGCAGCAGATTTAAGCCGAAAAGAGCGTCTCTTGTTTGTGAAGTAGTGCCAACGAGGGCCAAGAGTACGACTTAGCTACACACTCATCGCACATTTACTTTCACAGCCCCTTTTTACAGGGGGGAGCACAGTCACCCATCTCATAGATAGTACACAGAAGAAAAACCACGCCCGAACCGGGACTCGAACCCAGGACTTCCAGAACACGAGGAAGACGCGCTACCTCTGTGCCAGAAAGCCGGAAAATCGCTTCTAGGGTTTCTAAAGATTATAAAGTAGTGAAAACCTATTGTGACATTCTTTAAGTCTATCAAAACCGATAAATTCCAAACGCCTGTACCTCAAAACTGACACAAGTGCCTGAAACATGTTGATTCCTCCCATTTTCTTCGTGCAAGTTTGATTGACTATATAAAATACGCATTCAATATTTCACCTATCTAGTTTTAAAAGTGTCTTGTACTATCATATTGAAGAACAGAAAGAAACACAGATAAGTAGACAGCCATAAATTCAAAAGGGAAATTTTCAGAATCAGGGAAACATTTGGCGATCGAGACCTGTAAATTCCAGTTTAAATGTACCTAAATTCCGAGACGTTGTCGTTATACTTTAAGTTTGAGAAAATAATGAATGAATCATCCAGCCTCATGTCTTCGTTTTTTAAAATTAAAAAATTAAAAAAAATGTCAAGTAGATTAAATTATAAATTATTCAGATTTATCTTAAACACATGCCAGCAATAAATGCTCCCACATTTGCAATTTAAGGTGCCGGAATCTACTTTATTATTTATTTAAGAAAAGGCACAGTCCCTGGAAGTCATTACACTTTGGGGAACTCCCATCTTGTTTAGAAATATAAAATGACAGCTCCGCGGTGACTAGCGCTTAAACTGACAATAATAATTACTCGAAAGTAAAAATAGAAGTTGTTCGAAATTTATATTGTTTTGACATTCATTTCGGGTCAAAGAGAGTTTTATTTTCGAACGCATTGAGGCATCAAATGATGAATGAGTGTACTTTCTAATGCCAATAAGTATTTTTTAAGTTCCGTTATGATATTTTTCTTGCATTGCCTAAAACATTGAAAAAAAAACTGTTTAAAATCAACATGATTTTCTAGTTGTGAAACCTTTTTCATCTTTAGAAGTATTAAATATTCTTGTAATTTATTTCAAATGTTTATGAATTTATGTTTCATTAGCTGACATAAATGGCCTTTAGGAATAATTTTTTTTTCATTATTCATTTCGGGTATAAGAGAGTTTTATTTTCGAACGCATTGAGGCAGAAAAGGATGAATGCGTGTGCTTTCTAATGCCAATAGTATTTTTTAAGTCCTCTCAAGATTTTTTTTCTTCTTGCATTGAGTTAAATAATTGAAAAAAAATGTATCAATTAATATTATTTTCAAGTTGTGAGACCTTTTTCATCTTTAGAAAAATCATGATTTTGTGCATTTTTTTCGAATTTTTATGAATTTGTTTTACTAAGCGATATAATTTGCATTTTGGAATTATTATTTTGCTTTAAAATTAAAACACTTTATATATAAAGAACATAGATTCCATTCATGCTTTAAATTCAGTGCCACCAGTGTTATCTGACTCTTCGACCAGCAGCTAATCCATTTTTCTTCTTTTTTATCATGTCAGAATTTGATATTGTTTTTCAAATGAGTTGTTTGTAATTCCGTAGGCGAAAAATAATAAAAAAAATCCATAGGCGAAAAACGAAATTATTATTATCTGCGCGAGTATCCCCCAAAATCAACTTTAATAATGCGTTGCCATCGCATTTACAAAAGTTCTGATTACAAAAAAAAATAAGTTAATGGCTACAGCAAATAAAACCTTAAAAAATGTCATTTTGAGCACATGATTTTTGGAAATGAAATAAATAGGAAATGCGATATTTTTATAAACAATTAATGAGAGACAAAGTTTTTTAAATCGTTGGCAATACTAAAGTGACTCATTCAATAAAACGATTAAAATGAATAAATTTATAATTTAACTTGCACGAGCACGTGGAGCTTCACCGTTCAAGAAAATGTGTTCTGACATGATGCATTGAAATATACATAGTAGATATCATATTAATCTTTTTACTTTTAATTGTGAAAGCAATTGTATCTCTAGCTGTTGTGTTGCATTTAGTTCCTTATTGCTTAACAATATTCAGTTAACATTTTTATTCTATAGATAATAATTGAAGTCTTCCTGAAAAGGTGAAGTGTGTATTTTTATGTTATGTATATTCTATACTTTATTCATGAAATACAATATGCTGTTCTAAAACCTTATTTCTTCTTTAAATTTAGAAAATTCATTTATATTACGGAACTTAATGAATATAATTTTTCTGTCTAAAATTAGCTACAATTCATTGTATAATACCGAGTGTCCATAAACAAATGACCCTAATTTAAAGTGGTCACTAGGAGAAACTATTATTCAGAAAGGTATGAAATTTTGTATAGGACGTAATGAAGAGATGGGAATTTATTGAGCGAATAAAAAATTGTTCAAAATTTCACCACCAGGGGACAGTTTTCAGATGAATTACACATTTAGTTCGTTTTGGCAAATGTAATTACAACAAAACATGTTCAACATGATGACAATCATTTTTCGCTACCATCTGAAATCATATATGATAGCATGTTCCACAGTTGACCGTATTGTGTTTTAGGAAATAATAAGAACATATTGTGAAATGCTGCTTTTTAAATCAGGTAAAGTTTTTCTGTTACCACGACTTACTAGATGTTTTAAACGTCTCAAAACCAAAAGTGACATGGATTTAGGTCTGGAGACCATGGAGGCCACATATCACAAAAGTGAAGGCTTATGACATGTTCTTCTGAAAAATGATTATGGAGAACGTACTTCACATAACGACAAATGTGTGGAGGAGCTTTATCTTGCATGAAAATTTTGCTCGAAAGGTATTGACGTGCTTGCAAATCTGGGGCAATTTTATTCTGAATTAATATTGCATAACTGTTCGATGGTCGAGCATGAACTATATGGTCGTGGAAAAGGATGGTCGTCATGTTAAACATGTTTTGTTGTAATTAAATTTGTCAAAAATATGGTAAATGTGTTATTCATTGAAACACTGCCCCTGGTAGTGAAATTTTGAACTATTTTTTTATTCTCTTTATTACCTCTTATACAACATTTAATAACTTTCTGAGCAATTATTTTGCCTGTAGGTACATTGTTTTATTATCTACAGGCTAAATTATTGTTTCAAATATCTATTGTTATAATTATCTATGTTTTGATTAATAAGTTGGGTAATTTAATTATGGTTACTCCTTAAGTCATTTATTTAAGAAGTAATTATTACTTTTCAAAAGAATTACTGAAAGAAAATTTTATTCTTTATTGCTTCGTAAAAGACAGTAATATCTTAAATGTTTTATTGTGCTTGATTCCTTACTGAAAATTTAAAAAAAAATCTTTTTATTCCGCTTGTATGTCTTCAAATTTTGGAATGTTCATTCTTTTGTGGCGAATGTCACCTTAAACGTGGTACACAATATGGCGTTCCAAAGTTTTGTCTTTTCCATTAGAACTTAAAGTATTTGTAAAATCCCATCCCCATAATGGACTAACCTCTCTGATCTAAGTCATCAGAGACAGCAGAACAACCTAATGGATATGAAAGCTTAAGCGAGTGGAGAAAGTAAAAGCTCTGCACTCTGATTGGACCATCAAACTTAGGCCTAGTTTCAGTTCTCCATAGGGAATACTCCAGTGGAAAGCGAGTAAAGAAATTCATTATCATTCGTTGGTCGTTTTCTTTCTCCACTTGCTTATCTTTTTTCCCCTCTATTTTAGGAAATTTTTATGGAAATTGCTCTTTTTATTTTTGTTTACCTCAAGGGTCTGTGAAATTGGAGTCAGTCAACGAAATGAACTCTGATGTGCCTGTATATGATTAAGCAAACTAGATTATGTTAAAAAAGTACATTTGGGAGTAACAGAGAAAAAAA
>JAOUZG010003912.1:4066222-4076678 GCA_026289955.1 Argiope argentata | reverse complement strand
TAGGATTTCGAAATTGGAAGCTATTATTTCTAGAAAATGGATGTACCATTTTTCCATATAATTAAAAATCCATATAAATTAAAAACAACCCTTTTAAAATAAAATACTCATAAATTAAAAACATAATTAATCAATAAATTATTCAAAAGAAACGTTAAATTAATGTGGGATATTTTGTATGTTTTTACTTAAAGCGTTACTTGATAAGACCTCGTTAAGATAGTGTCCAGATTATTTTATCTGATCCAGGAGATAAGATAGGCGTATTCTTTCCAAATTGGAAGCTATTATTTCTAGGAAGCGGATGTACCGTTTTCCCTTATAATTAAAAATCCTTATAAATTAAAAACAATTCATCAATAAATTATTCAAAAGAAACGTTAAATTAATGCCGGGTATTTTGTATGTTTTTACTTAAAATGTTATTTGATAAGACCCTGTTAAAATACTGTCCAGATTATTTTACCTGATCTAGGAGACAAGATAGGACTGGGCTTTCAAAATTGGAAGCTATTATTTCTATAAAATGAATGTACCGTTTTTCCTTATAATTAAAGATGCTTATAAATTAAAAACAATTCATCAATAAATTATTCAAAAAAAAAAAACAACGCTAAATTAATGCCGGGTATTTTGTATGTTTTTACTTAAAACGTAATTTAATAAGACCCCATTAAGATACTGTCCAGATTATTTTATCTGATCTAGGAGATAAGATAGGTGTATTCTTTCAAAATTGGAAGCTATTATTTCTAGAAAATGGATGTACCGTTTATCCATTTAATTAAAAATCCTTATAAATTAAAAACAATCCTTTTAAATTAAAATCCTTATAAATTAAAAACAATCCTTTTAAATTAAAATCCTTATAAATTAAAAACATAATTCATCAATAAATTATTCAAAAGAATGGTTAAATTATTACCTCGTAAATCACATTATTGACTTACAACGTAATTTAATGAAATACCATTGATGTAAAAAAGATACTCGAAATGAAAGAAAAATCGTGAAAGAGAATTTTCAATAGGAGTTTCCACATGTTGATATTTTGTCGTCACAACTGATTCACTCAGGCAAAAACATCGAGAAGAAAGGGAAGCATTAACCTTTTCCCTGTTCTTTTGGAATGAAGCCAAATTACTGGGTAGAAGCAACAAGTCCAAAGATCAATTACGGTTTCTTTTATTGATGGGACGAAAGGGCTCCACGATTTGCTGCTTTTTGCTTCTTTTTCTTTCTTTCTTTCTTTTTCTTTTTTTGCCTCCACCAAAATGTCATAAAGATTGTTTCTTAGGCCTCGCTGTTGTAATCATGAAATTTATTTCTCTTGTTACACAAAAGGAAAAATATGCTGAGCTGATGGTCCTGTAATGGTGTCATCAGGTAATGGAAAGATAGTATTGATTCGTCTTCGACAAAAATATGCTTAAAATCATTTAAAATGATCCACAAAGCCGTTTTCGATTCCTCGTAAAAGACATAAACGCAAACAACAATGACATTGAAATTGTGACAAATTATCGACATTATTGACAACAGAATTCGTAAAAACTCTTTTAGAAGAAAGCCTTGTCACTGAATGAATTGACAAATGCAAATATGAATGCAAAGTAAACAGATAACTATAGATGAATACTTGAACGTATTATATATGAATACTTATCTATCACTTTGCTTTGCTTTCGTGTTCTTTTAATTTCGGAGAAATCTTCGACACGTTGTTATTGAACATTTCGGTTATTATGTTTCAATAAAGTGGGCGATTCACGTCAAAAAACCATTCATCATTTCTGGGCTATGAAAGATTTAGGGTTTATAAACACGAAGCTAATATTTCTAAAAATAATCTGTTTACCATTTTTTAGACTGAGTGGCTTCTATTGAACGCTAGTGCACATGTAGTGGTAAATGCAGCAAATTGTTGAGTTTACATGTTGTTGTTACTAATGGCACTTGCCATGAACAAGCGCTCTGACACCCAACAGTGATTTTAAGCCAAATGAGCGTCTCTTGTTTTTGAAGTAGCGTCATCTGGAGCCAAGAGTATGACTTAACTTCACACTCATTACATTCGTTTGCACGGCCTCTTTTTACTGGGGGGTCATTCACACACCTCACAGATAGCACACAGAAGAACAACCATGCCCTAACCCAAATCACGAGGAAGACACGCTACCTCTGTGCCATTACGCCATCGTTGAGTATATATAATTACTGATAATTACTCACAATCATTAAAACGTTTATTGGTGATTATGAATATGTATCTGTATTTATACATAATCACTAATAAGGTAAGTGGTAAATATGAAAATATATCATTTATTACACATAATGACTAATAGGTTTAGCAGTGATTATGGATATGCAACAATAATTATAAATGATAACTAATACGTTTAGTTTTGCTTATGAATATACATTGTACATTATACATAACCACCAATTAAGTTAGCGCAGCTTATGAATGCACATTGGTAATTATACAAAATCCCTAATAATTTTAGTGGTAATTCTGAATATATATCAGTGAATATGCACAACAACTAATAAGCTTAGCAGTGTTTATGGATATGCATCAATAATTATAAATAACTAATACATTTAGCTTTGTTTATGAATATACATAGCAATATACATATAAATATACAATTTTACATAATCACCAATAAAGGTAGCGGCGCTTATGAATGCAAATTGGTAATTATAGATAATCAATAATAGGTTTAGTGGCAATTATGAATATATAGTAATTACACATAATAACTAATAATTTCAGTAGTGATTATGAATATTCCTCAATAATTATAAATGATATCTAATAAGTTTAGCCGTGTTTATGAATACACATTGCAAAGTATACATAATCACCAATAATTGTAGGGGTGCTTATGAATGCACATTGGTAATTTTACATAATCACTAATAAGTTTAGCTGTGATTATGAATATACGTTAGTAAAACTATACATAATCATCGGATGGATCATATTTAAGTAATACTTATATAATAAACTTAAGATATCAGGAAATCCAAAACAATCAATTCCATTCGATTTCAAATATTTTTCCTCTAATATCTCTTGAAAAAAAGGGGGAAATATTTATATCAATAGATAAGGCATCAAGTTATGAAAGTAATGAAATTTAATTTCAATTTTGATATACAGAAAAGAGTTAAATCATGAAATACTAAAAAAAATATTATTTCACACAAAGTGATAATATTTAATTTTTGGCTCTGTGGTTATTTTTTTTCCTACAATTGAGATCAAACAGTTCCAAGCGTAATAAAAGAAGATTAATTGAATTTTGAGCGAATTATTTGTGTTGAATGCATAGGCAAGAAATTCATCTTAATATATCTGCTGTTGTGGGAAATGGATAAGATGTGATAAGAGAATAAAACCGTTAGATACGCTTGCAAATGAAAGATACGAAAGTGGAAATAAAAAACATCTTTCTAATATAGAATGTTACAAAGATTCGAAAATTGTATCAAAATATTCTATTATGGAACGAAAAGATATTTGTAAACTTGTATGCCTCTAAATTCCATTTGTAAATGTTCTTCGAAAATTAAGAAAATTTTATTTCTTTTCATATTTTTTTCATATTAATAAAAACAAATCTTTATTTTTTATACGCTTAAATTCACTAAACTTTTTGAATTTTATGATGAATTAATTATTAAAAATTGTCTCAAAAACTTTCTCAAAAAAAATCTTAGCTGCTCTAAGAGGTTTTAAGCAGCAATATCTTGGCACGTGTTTTCATAGAAAATTAAAGACTCACGTGACATTTTGTAAGTATATGAGATAACGTTAAAACCTGGAACAAAATGTAAAAAAAAAAAAAAAAGAAAAATCCTTCTTTGAAGAATTAAGTACAAAAAAATTTCTCTTTGACCTTATCAAATAATTTATCCCTAAATAACATTGAAAATATTTCTAAATGCATATTTGAAAGATTTTGGAAGGTAACATATATCGAATTTATGCATCGAAGCAAGCAAATGAGTTGGATGGAAAACAGTTCAAATTGGATGCAAAATATATTACTTGTTTCCTGTCTAGACGTTAAAAAGGAATATACCATTATAAGTTCAAAACAAGGTATAAAAAATTAATGGTATTTCTTTACTGATGGCAGCAAATAATGCATTATAGATTTAGAAATCAATCCTCTGGTTCGATTTTCTCTCTCATATATTGTAAATAGCGCGATTGGTAATTTTTAACTTTTAAGTACAAAAAAATATCAAGTTTTAAATTTAGTCATTTTTTGAACAAAGATGCAAATATATTTGAACCTAAATGTGTGGTATCAAGCAAAAAATATTTCATTAAAGTTTGCTGTATCAAAAATCCAGCAGGAATTTACATTTAAAAAAGAGAGAAAATAAGTTCAATAATTTCCTGAAATGTTTTTTTTTTATAATTGTTGTTGTCATTTTGATTTGTTTTGTTTTATTTTGCACGAAGACACAAATATATCTGAACCTAAAAGAATGGTAGCAAGCAAAAAAGATTTCATTAAAGTTTGCTACATTAAAGATACAGCTGGAATTTACATTTAACGAAAGAAAATAAATTCAATAATTTCCTGAAATGTTTTGTTTTATATTTTTTCGAGCAATCTACAAAACTATACATAATTAGAAATATATGCATATATTTTCTAATACAGTTATTTAATATGTCATCGTCATAGAATTCAAATTATTTCTTTTCCAAAGCTTTTGCAATATATTTTGTAAATGATAGTTTTAACTGAACAAATATGATTTCTTTTTTTAGTTTTTTCAACTCAAGGTTTTTATTAATAATTCAAGCTGCATAAGCTGCCAGCAACAGAAGTAATTTTAATTTTAATTCATATTTTTTTTTCGAAATACAAATGCTTGTTCTGTCGTCCTACGATTTTTTTTTCTAAAAGAATAATGCGTTGAAGAATAAATCACATGCAAATCAAAAGCAAGAAAAAGCACGTGACCTACGACTAAAACAGAGTACACACATCTGATTACATCTAAAACAGTGTAAATCACAGGAATTTTTCTTAATGTATATAATGTTCCTCAATGTAAATAACATGTTTCAATCAAAAGGATAACAAGGCACCTAAACATCCAAAACAAAAATCAAATTTACACGTAAAAGTGTAAATCCGTGAATTTTCCTAAAATATATAATGCTCTGAATTGTAAGTACTATGCAATTAATCTAAAGAATGACAATATATTATGTTCCGCAATGTAAATAACATACATTTAGTATAAAGGATAACAAGGCATGTAATTTAAACTGAAAGCAGTGTAAATCCCATGCATTGGAAAATCATGCGAATCAGAAGCTTTTTTTCTGAAATATATAAACTCTTCCGTAATGTAAATCACATGCTTTTAATTATCCATCCAGATTGTTCTCCATAAAACTTTCTCGCATTCCAATAAAGTTCTATGTACTCTTTTTCCCCGTATACATTAAAGAACGTCCTTGATAAAGTCGAAAATGTCATTCATAACATAGGCGAAAAATGGGTATGGAATATAGATCATTGGCGAGAAACTAACATTCTTGCAGAATCTTTAATCGGAATTTGCATGCATTTATTTTGATTATTGATTCTTGGCATGATAAATATTCAAGTACCCAAAATCAAATATTTATTTTCATCTACTTTTTTCTGATAAAAAATAATGCAAAAATATATTTGTAGTCGTACGATTGCACGACAATTTTCATTTATTTTAACCATATTGTTTATGGATCATTCCGTAGAAATTCAAGAGAATATACAGACCGATGGACGGAGAAACATTGGTTCAAATTTTTATTTAAACAAATCGTATTTTAATTACTATTGGATTGTTCGGAAAGTAATTCCGTTTTTTTTCCTGACAGAGGATTTAATTGCATTTTTTTAATCCCAAGTGCATACTTAAGCCACTTAATCATTATCTGTTTTGAGAGGTGATATAGCAAGGCTTGTGTGTGAAAAAGTTCAATTGATTTTAAGCAGCAGTTTTTTGGTAGGTGCCCTTTAAATATGGAGAGCAATAAGCAGCCTTTTCGCCATATTTTGCTTTTTTACTATAGAAAAGGAAAAAATATTTTTCAAGTCAGAAAGAAATTAACCGATGTGTATGGAGAAGATGTGTTGACAATATTCCAGTACCAGGACTGGTTTGCAAAATTTCAGTGCGGCGATTTAGTTGTCGAAGATGCACCACGTTCTGGAAGGCCAGTTGAAACTGATAAAGACACGATAAAGGTAATAGTTGATGCAAACTAGCGAATGAAATCTGTGAGATGTTAAGTTTATCGAATTCTTCTGTTTATAACCACCTGAAAGGCCTGGGTTTAGCCTCGAAGCACGACACATGGTGTTCCCATGTCCTCACGGAGAGAAATTTGTGTCGTAGCGTTGTCGTCTGTGATTCGCTCCTCAAACGTTACGAAAATGATTCACCCCACCATATTCTCCAGATCTGGCCTCTTCGGATTATTATTTGTTCCTGTCACTGAAATTTTTTTTTTGGATGGTAAAACCCTTACCTCAAATGAAGACGTCGAAAACCACCTGGATCAGTTTTTTGCCAGCAAAGACCAAAAATTTTAGGAGCGCGGAATCATGCTACTACCAGAAAGATGGCAAAAGGTGTTGGATCAGAATGGGCAATTTATAATTTAATAAAATATTTATTCATTATACGAAGATCGTCTTTCATTTTCACCAAAAAAAAAACACGAAATTACTTTCCGAACAACCCAATATTTCTCTACAAACGTTTAGCAACTATTGAGTTCATTTGTAGCTAAACAAAAAATTACAGAGTGTTATGATGAATTCCATAAACAATTCCATAGAATTTTTTTAAAAAAAAATTGGGCCATAACAGCCAAATTACACCGTTCTAATTAAAAAAAGATTTTGAGTTACTTATAATGATTAGTTATTAACCGATTTCCACAAAGAGAAGGAAATTCATTTTTATTCTTTATAATTAATAAGGATCAACTTAGCCAAGACAACCGATACATTTTTGATATTAAAATTATCAAAAAGTTAACAGAGAAATTGTCTAAGACCGTCGGTATTCTTTAATTTAAAAGATACATCTTTTGAATTCTTTAATTTGAAAGATTTTTTTATTTAATAAACGAAATTATAAAGCAATATAACTATTTCTCAATGCCACTTACGTATAAGTACGGATTTCAAATTTCATTTAAATTTTCAATTGACCTATGCGTCTGCAGTCAAAAGAATAAACAATTTTCGCTTCAAAAATGTCGCTATAAATCGGATTATCTCTTGGAGCTCTTATTTTACCCTTCCGAATTTCTACGATACGTATCGATGGATAGAAAACGGCAAACAGCTTCCACAGTAGGGAATTTTTTCCCCTTTTTCCGCAGCCTTATGGGGACTTTCTCTTAAGTGGGGCTCAAGAGAGGAACTCTAAGTAGATTTCGGAGACATCTAAGGGGATTTGGAAGACTTGTTACCCGCCGGCTTGAAGGGGTCTTTCAAAACAAGAGACTTCGCTTCGAAGAATTCCATTTTTAATCGCTGTAGCATTATATTCCGGCCAAAACAAGTTTTTATTTGCTCGCTACCAGTATTTCGTTCTGGTACTAATACATTTTCAAGGTATCTGTAAATTAATATTAAGTTGATAATGTTTCTTGGGTTGAAAATTGCCTGTTAATTTTATGATGTGATTCAAAATATCCAACAGGATAGACTTTTGAACTTTTAGGATGATAGCGAATAACGCTAGGCCCGAACTCCGAATCTTATGATTAGTAGCCAAGTAACATATCCGTTGGGCCAAAAGTGCACTTCGGTCCGAGGGATGTTATCTGGCTTATATGTATTAGCAATCACCACAAACTTAACCTATCAAATTTGAAGATTAGTATATGATTAATTGATTATAAAATAATTAATTCTTTTGGGGACAGCTCGAAATGAGGATAAGATGTTTCAAGCATGGTGATTGATCTTACCGCTCTGGAGAATACACTAATAAGAGAGGGTTTAGATTCCTTTCATTGATGATGGGACGTACTTCCTACGGGAAGAATTGAATCGTGGTCGGTAATGGTCTTTAGGACTCAACACAGTTCCCACCGGTGCTGCTGTTGCGGCGATTCAGTCATTCAGTTTTATGGGGTATTCCATGTGCCTCAGGGCAGGTCGGGGGGGTTAGATATGACTTATAAAATTTTAATCAATAAGAGATTATTGTTATTAGCTTTTAATAATAATATACGTGCATGCGTGAATAGAATTTTTGCAGTAAATTAAAATTTTAAATAACGAAACGGTATATTTTTTTTATTATATATTATTTTATTGAACGTTTATCCGAAATATTAAACTTTTTAATGATATTTGAGAATATTATTGCATAAAAATAATTTACTAGAAAATATTCAAGTTGAAAGAATTACTTTTCCCCTTTCCTGTTTTATTTTTATACCATGTTTCAACTATTTTTAATAAATTTTACATCGTATTTTATATACATTTTATATTCTCAATTTTATAGTTTCAGAGTTTTAAATATATGCATAGTGACATTTTTTAGAAACATCATCGTTACCATAAGTAGGAATTAAATTAAGACAAATAATATAAATACAAGCAAATCAAGGTTAAAGTTAATCGAAAAATTATAAGAAAATGGTGACATCTATATTTCAAAAAGAATTTTCGATTATTCACACATAATGTAAAAAGTCACTTTTTAACTATCTTGAACATGTTTGGCATATGTTAAAAAAGGAAAATTTCTCGATTTTTATTAGTCCGAAACATATTTTCCAATAACAAAATAATATTAATGGTAAAGGTTTTTACAAGAAAGGCTTATGGAATCTTAGCAGGATTTAAGAAATCCGAAATTGTATATGTTGCGGCAATTGCAGTTTCATAGCAGTAATACAAACAATTTAAAATATGTTGCTTCGATATAATTATCATCTTTAGAAAAATGAAATATGAAAAATGCTTTGTTACTAATACCTACGCATTCTATAGAATATTTAGGGGTTTCATAGAAGGCCTACCGTATGATGGTGAAGTATGGTATATGAAACTGTTGCATCTTTTCTCTAAGCAATATAATACTTATAAATTCTCTAGAACATCTAAACACTTTATAGAATTACAGACGTTTATTGCTAAAATATGAAATGTGAGAATATTGCAAACTTTACCTTGGCATTGTATATGATACATAAGCATTATATAGAATTTCTTAGGCACTTTGGCCTTCTATAAAGTGCTTAAGTAATCTAAAATATGCACAAGTAGTGTATATTAATGTTTAGGAAAAGTGAGTAATATTCTCATATTTCATATTTTATCAATACAAGTGAAACATTCAAAAATGTGCCTAGATATTCTATATAAGGCTTATGTATTATATTTAACATTTGTTGATTGTAGATTTATAGAATATTGAGCATAGAAATATAGTAATTATTATATATATTCTCTAAATATTATATATACCTTTACTATCTACAGAGCATGCCTGCACTTTGCAGAACGCCTGTCATTTAGAGATAAATGATACTATATGACATTTATTATGCTCTTTTTATAGGCGCAGTTTATAATATCCATGCATTCTATGTAATGGTAGTTGTTGTTGAAGTAAAGTTTGAAGAAAAGGTCATAGTTTCCCTATTGTATCGATTGAAGGTCGCGATATGAGCCCGCGACGCTAGGGCCAGTAGCCGAGTAAAATGACCACTATACAAAAGTCGACTTCGGTATCGTAAATGTTATCTGGTTTATGAAGCTGGAGCTGCACTATTATTTGACTATTTCTTTTGTTCAAAAAATACTGGGAAAATATTTTTGTCATCATCTTTATTAGTTTGGCTGAGAAGGTAAGGACATTTTTGGTGACAAAAGGGCAAGGAAGTATGTGAATTTTAAATGGTTTAATTTAACAGCATGTAATAGAATTGAAAAAATTTCTTTGTTAAGGATATCATAATACAATCAAATATAGATTCATCCTCTGTTTTTGAAGCATGCCATTCTTTAACATTGGAAAATTGATTTTATACTTTGCCAATTTTATATCTGGTGTTCAATAGATTTCATAGAAAAAATATGGAATTTTCATCATTTTATATATTGCCATTTAATTTTTGTTCTTTAAAATTCTTAAACGCCAAAATCATCTTTGGGTTAGAGATGATTCTATAGATAAACTATAGAATACCAACTTTCAAGCATCGACGGGCATTTTTAAATTAATTTGAAAGATCTTATACAATTTTTAACCTAAAATTCTCAAATTAGCATGTAAATAAATAAAAAAAACATGAGTGAATTTAATATGACAGGTTGCAAAAACTTTTCAATTAATAATTTTTTATTTAAGTTTTTTTTATGTTTATTAAGATTTATATATATATATA
>JAOUZG010003912.1:4048419-4066122 GCA_026289955.1 Argiope argentata | reverse complement strand
AACTTTTTAGCAAGCTTTTTAAATTTTTTAATAAATTTTAAAAAAATTAATAAATTTTAAAAGATTTAATAAAATGTTAATAAACTATAATTTTAATAAACTTAAAAAAAATGTAATAAAAATTTAAAATTACTTACAGCTAAATTTTACTCAAAGTGCATTAGATATCTTGAGAAAATTAGTATTCCCTCACATAATTTTTGTAACAATATTTGTGAAGCAATTTATTTCGATCTGAGCTAACAGAAAAAGAATTGCAATGAGTTCAAGTATTACAAAATTAAATTTCTAAGAATACATTACGTAATAATTTACAGAAAAGAAAGGAAGAAAATATTAATGAATCAGAAATTACCATTTTTATATCGGTAGATTACACATTTAACCATCACAACAAATGAATTATTAATCTTCAAGTTTTATTGTTGAAGACATTATGTTCAGTCAAAGACGTTAATAATTATTCGAATAAAACAATAAAGATTACAGAATCATTTGAGTCATTATCTTGACATTTTAAGTTTCGAATTATTCGCATCGAAGCATTTTAAGATCGAAATTTTAGAAAACAGATATTACGAAATCATAAATATTAATTTCAAAAGCCTTCCAGTTATAAAATGTGGTTAATTAGCATGATTCATAAAATCGAAAAAAATCTGGTTTGGAAGAATCTGTTTGATGGTTTTAGCATGCTAATGATTCCTTTATATTAAGGTTATGCCAGGCATTTAGATTTCGGATATCCAGAAGGCAAATAAAATATTTTTCCAAGATTGTTATGAAATATTAATCACCTCATTAAGGGATTCGATTCTAACTTATTTTATTCTTAAACAATCTAGAGGCTCTACTCGTAAATAAACACGAAAAAAGTATTTACATATTCATACAATGAAGTTGATGATGTGTTACGTTTTTAGCGTAGCGGGTTTGGATTGAATGGACTTTATTTGAGGACAGCACAAACAAATTTATTTACAGCTATTTACAGTTATTTACAGGATAATTGATAACGTAAAAATTTTAGATAAGTACAATTCAGCAGTCAACAGTCAATTACAGCGTAAATTCAAGTCTTACGCACGATAAAAACAGACTACAAAACAGCTATCGTACAGCACAGATACAGTAAATCGCAGCGAGCTCAATAACACAGCATTAACAGCAAACGCAAACACAGCTCACCAATCCTTTAGTCCAACGAGACGCTTTTTATTTCAGAGCAAACTCTCAACTAACTCGATCAAATCACCAGAGCAACTAACTAACTCACGCCGGCTACTCGTCCTTATATAGACGAAAAGCGCGTGCACCTGAGTCTCGTGAAAATTCTCAAAACATCGTGCACAATCTAGCGGCTCCTAGACTATTCCTTTCGCCAAACCAATCAAGCTGGCGCGAGGATCCTCGCCAAACGTCGCCATCTTGGCGAGTTTCATGCCGCTCGCTCGCTTGTAACAGATGTAATGTTTGTAAGATTAATGAAACCTGGTGGAGTCATCTTGGGCAGTTATTTTTTTGATTATTCTCTGGCATTCGATAACAGAATATCAGAATCGAATTTGTGATTTAGACGAGTTTTAACAAAAATCTGAATCTAAAATTTGTTTCAAAATTTCATTTGTAGTTTCAAAACAACAGGCCAAATTCAAAAAAAATTAAGTTATTATTTATACATTTTATACAATTTCGCATTTACACGTTCCTAAAAGTACAGACGTATAGATAACCAAACGTTATACTTAACTCATAATTTAACAGGAGTATGTACTACAGATGGATAATATGTGCGTCAGATTTTATCGATCTAGTTCTTTTCGGGTTGGAGCTGATTTAACTCAATTTTATTGAAATCTGCAAATTTGGTCTAAAAAACGGCAATTTCTATTTTCTAGCGTTTTTGAGTATCTTTATCACAGACATATATTTTCTAAAGATTCAGGAAATTCAGGAAAGATGAAAACATGGAAATTCTTCAAAATCTCTTCTTGCACTTTACTATGTACCAGCGCGTAACCGAGCTCCGCTCGGAGGAAACAGGTATCGAAGCTAACTCGAATATTTAAATTTTCAATTGTGATTTATCAAAACAATACATGCCATAAGAAAATTTGTGAAACCATTGGTGAAAAGATAACCGGTCAAAGTGCACCATTGTAAACTATTCTAAACAAAGTTAGAGTTCGGAAAGGGAACTATTCTATACAAAGGTAAAGTTTGAAAAGTCATAGGAAAAAAATGTAATTGATAACAAAAAATTATACAATTAAAGAAATGGTACAAAGTGAGCAGTGTAAAGATTGGCCTGTCTTCTCCTGTCTTCTCTTCGCCTTTCGATAAAAGGGAAAAAATTATCTTATTATAATATGTTGCTATCAGATTGACAAAAACTCAAATTTAAAAAAATAAATTATTATTGCGCATTAAACATATAAAAATGCAATTTTAATCACGTGTCTGCATGAAATGAAACAAAATATATATGATTATTGATGTAGATGGCATATTCGCTATAGATGGTAGCCCGTTACAACTTGAAAATTTAAGTAGCCATTATGGCGAACTAATAAAGTTTGAAAATATCCTATCTGTAACTCCGAACTGCTCAACCGTAGCGCTTCAAAACCGGCGCCAATCGATCCCTCGTGGCCAAAAACCCCAGACCCCCAAGTTTACCGGAGTTTATTAATTCTTGGGCGATTTTCGACTTGACAACCATTCCTCCTATTACAGTATAAGATATGAGAAGTGCATTTACAATAATTCTTTCATTTTTTAATAAAATAACATCAAAAAATTATAAAAAGCATTAATATCGAAATGAAATTCATAGCTAATGAAAAATATTCACTATTTGTATCAACTTGAGTTGGTAGTTTGTTTGCAAAGGCTATCTTATGAAAGAAGATTAAATATAACTTCGAATTTATCACAGGTAAATATTGTAAGCAATTGTAAATACTTTAATTATATAAAATTAATTGTCAGAGAAAAAGAGTGTTTAAGGGGATTTATGATAAAAGATCATCAAATTTGACTAATTTGGAGATGTGGGCGTGGTGGAGACATAATGAGGTTACTAACGATTTTTACTACTCACTTAAATTTGAAGTAAAAGCTCAGAAATAAAGATTAATTTCTAGCAAAATTTGGAGAAATTTCCACACTCGTTCTGAATTAAAGCGTGTTTTTTACGTATGTCCCATCCAGTTTAGTCGGACGCTATCGAAGTCATGGCTTAAGGTGGAGGATCAGATCAGTTCAGAGAACAAGTTATGTTAGTTGGCTTAGTTTGAAAGAGCGTCTTTTCTTTTTGACATATTTTCTATAACTTTTAATATATTCTAAATTAGTGTATTAAATAAAGTTAATTCACTGTGTATTTGCAATGTGTGTTATGAATAGTACACGTTTTCCGAGACAATATAGTCTACATATTCACATCGTACATATAAGAATTTTCTTAACAATATTTAAGGCAAAATTTAACGTAATGTTTTCATATATTAATTAAAAATGACCTTTAAAGATACGTTCAAATCCAGGTACAAAAATAACCACCAATATTAGATTCAACATATACAACTGAACTATACAATATAATCCCGTTTTTCTTCTCACAAACTTGCATCTTTTAATTTCTAAATAAAATACTAAGTCCGGGATTGCAATCCACTTAAAATTAAAGCATACATCCCACAATCCTCTTCCTCGAGGTTTACGGTCTATAAAGTTCAAAAGAGGAGATAAAAGAGGAGAGGAATTTGCAAGCAGAGTCATCGTCCATTATGGGCCCGCTGAGATTACGACGGCTTTAAGGAAACCCCTGGAGCCTCTTTAACTTTACTTCGGCCCATAACAAGTCATTCTTTATATGTGTGCATGCGTTTTGTTTCGCACTGAGGTCGTTTGTGGCGTACGTGATAAGCGTGTGTGGCGGAATAAATGCTTCGACTCGGAAAAAGATGAGTAATTTCGCTATAAAGTTCTAAAGGAATTCTTTTACTAGTCTGGGGGTGATATGAACAAGATGCATTCTTTAAGCATGTGGAATCTCAATAGCATTTAAGTCAAACATATATTGAGGCATATTAACGCATTTATAGTCCTATTTTTAGCCTTTTAAGTGCATTCGAATTTTATACATGCCATTAAAAAATCATTTTTAAATTGTTGATGTGTAATTGTTCATCTAATAAAAATGGAATATTATTAGATTAATTAATCTTTTTTGTTTTCTCGCATGCTTAATATAAGGGAATTTCACTAATTGTCAGAAATTTCTTTACTGAGATTGTTTCGAATCGCTACTCCTTGAGTTCGAAAACCTACTTCTATTATTGTGGTTGTCTCTTATGGCACTTGCCATGGACAAGCTCTCTGAGGCAGTCATTGATTTAAGCCTAAGCAGCGCCTCTTGTAGTAGAGCAGGTACTTAGGTATTATACCGTCGAATTGGAAGCCATCGCCAATGAGTTGCTAAACCGCCAATTATGACATTTCGGAAATGGTGTAATCCGTTGATCTTATCGCCAAATTTAAATCCATCGCCAAACGGTTACTAAACAATGGCGAATACGGTATAGTACCACAGCGCCAAGTTGAGCCAAGAGAACCACTTTTGCTACATTCGTTTGTACCGTCTCTTTTTACAAGTGGGCCCATTCACTCACTTTACAGTTAAAACACAGAAGTACAACCATGGTCGAATTGCGACTCCCAGATCACGGGGAAAACGTCTTTATTCTAGGACATTGGTGTTAAACTAGCTTTTATAATCTTACAAAAATTATCATTTCTTATATCATTTATTTATTTTCATTTCGTGACTGTTGTATTATAAAATAAACAGTAAAATATATTTGGAGGAGTGGTCTTGTTTTTGAAGTAACACCAAATAGGGATAAGAGAACGACTTAGCTACACACTCACCACATTTGCTTGCACAGCCCCTTTTTAGAGGGGGGTCACACATCTCACAGATGGCACACAGAAGAACAACGATGCCCGAACCGGGACTTCCAGAACACGCGGAAGACGCGCTACCTCTGTGCCAGCAAGCCGGCAGATTGCTTGAGATAAAACCAACGAAGGATTATTTGTCTGTCGGTCTGTACTTTCAGAAGCATGTGGAATCTAGAATTCCGAATTACAACGACTTAAATGCGTCAAATTTGGTATGGAAATTTGCTACTACAAGTGCAATTTTATGCTAAATAATTGTTTCACTCGATATAAAAAAGTGTGCCGAAAGAATACATTCGATTTTCAGTCAGTAATAACCTCTTGTCAAGGATTAATCGTCGTACACCCATAAAAAAAACCATAGATTAAGTAAAAATGCTCAATTCATACCGAAAAAATTTAGTAGCTATTGTAAGCCACTGGCATGCAAAGGTGTTCTCCGGTTTGACAACTTTATTACAAAGTACGGGGGAAAGTTTAGAGACACTACTGTCACTTATTTTCAAAATTTGCTATGCAAACATTTTGCATTTCGTTCTTCGTTTACATGCGTCATCATCTGATTTAAAAGAAATCCGCAGTTAACTGATTAAGCTCAAGCATAGTTAAGGTTTAAAATTAAATATATTTTTAACATTGGTATTAAATGGATATATATATCTTATTTGTAAGAATTTATGCTTATTAATAGCAAATTCACATTCGTTTATAATAAATTCGTTGTCTTTGGGAATAAGTTTGTTTATTCGTTCTTTTTATTTTGAAACTATTATTACGAACTTTGTTTTTAAAAATTCACCTTGTTATTTGATAAGACTGGAAACGAATAATTGAATTTAATAAGTTTAATTTGGATTATTGTGCTACCAAGTAAAATAAATGTATAAACTATTGTGTTAAATCAGAGGCAAAAATTCTTATTTAGTTCAGTTAATCTTCCGAAGACAGAAATTCTTTTCTGATTTAGATTTTCTCACAGACAAAATTATGTGATTAAAAGTTTTGAAATATTAGTAAAGATCGTGTGGCAAGTTAAATTTTAAATTTTCACTGAAAATGGAGGAAGAATGTATTATTAAATTAATATGGAATTAAAATGGAGAATATAAATTGATATTATTAAAAAGGCAAATTTTGAAATTTCAGATAATATAAAATGCTTTTGAATAGGACCGTAGTTTCTGAAGACATGAACATCAATTTACGTAAACAAGTCATATTTATAATATATTTGACAACGGAAAGCATGTTTATTGTTCCGACGTATAACAACATAATCGGATTATGAGAGGGTTTCCTCGCTATATTTTTAGCTAAAATATAAAAGAGATAATCTAATTCAAACTGATGGATTGATACAATTAGATAGAAAGTCAATTTAGTGGCAATCATTATGTCAAGTCTATTTTCACGCTCAATCAAAATTTCTATTATGCGTCTATTTCGTTAATTTAGATTAAATTTGCGTCTATTTCTTCTGGTTGAAGGACGATTTTGGCTAACATACTTTCAAGGATATGTTTCTGCAATTTCTCAGATTAATTAAATGAAGCATTGACTTAAGTGCACGTAAAAAAAATGTTTGCCTGCGTCATGCCTTAGTGGTAGCGCGTCTTACCCTTAATCTGGACTTCCGAGGTTCCAGTTCAAGTTCGGGCATGGTTGTCCCTTATCTGTTCTATCTGTAAGGTATGTAGATGTGCTCCCTATAAAAACGGGATTTTCAAGAGAATGTGACGAGTTTGTAACTAAGATGCACACTTGGCCCCAGTTGGCGCTAATTCAAATAAGAGACACTCATTCGGCTTAAATTTGCTGAAGCATTAGTGAACTTGCAAACTCCATTGTAAGATCCATTTGAAACCACAATAGGGAAATTTTTAATGAACATTTTCATATACAGGTGGACGGAGACAGTAAATTAACGGAAACCTTGGAGGATTCGCCTATTTATAGCTGTTGATCAGATATATGTTCAGACATCAGTTGAGTGTTTCAGAAGATATTCCTTCTGTCAGATAAAACTATCTGATCGAGCACCTTTAATGTTCAAAATATACTTCTAGATATTTAATCAATCAAGTTTAACACATTCGCTGCCACCAAAATTAATATATCCATCCTCAGAAGCCGAATTTTAAAAAAGTGTTTTAATGGTTAAAAACGTTCCTAATATTTTAATAGTAAAGCCAGAAAAAAGAAAAACCTTTTATCTTCGTGTTTAGTAAAAATAATGCTTCACTAACGTGCCACAAAAATCTCATCGTTCAACCTCCAAATCCGAACTAAAAACTAAAGCAAAATTACTTATCATACTCGATTGTCGCCCCAGAGCGTCACCGGCATGGGAGGTAGCGCCATGATGACGCGCCAGCGGCAACGAATGTGGCGAAAAATTTCTCATTGAAATTAAGCATTTCGGGTGCCTGCTGCAATTTTTTCGGAGGAAAAAGATCATTCAGTATACTGTTAAATTTAAGAGAGCCGGTGTCCTGGCATAGGGTGAGCGTGTCTTCCCCCTGCCCTGGAAGTCCCAGTTTAGGCATAGTTGCTCTTTTTATGTGTTCTATCAGTGAGGAGTGTGAAGATACCCCTCCCCCTCACCTGTAAAAAAGGGTTGTGAAAGCGAATGTTGCTCTTGTTTCCCTAGTTGGTGTAATTGAAAAAACAAGAGATGCTCACGCACAGATAATTGTCAGCGGCCTCTTAAATTGTCATGTCACAACAACTACTGATTTAAGAATACAAACCATGAGGATAAAAGACGGCAATCATGGTTACCGTCCATGCTATGTCATGACTCATTAAACTCTGATAGATAACTGGCAATCATTCAACTGTCGAGATGTAATTACTGAG
This sequence comes from Argiope argentata, assembly GCA_026289955.1. Taxonomy (NCBI): domain Eukaryota; kingdom Metazoa; phylum Arthropoda; class Arachnida; order Araneae; family Araneidae; genus Argiope; species Argiope argentata. The sequence goes on along the minus strand of JAOUZG010003912.1, from coordinate 4,058,295 downwards.
TTAAATTACTGACAAATTATTTGACAATAACTGGATATCTGATACTCTGATAGATAACTGGCAATCATTCAACTGTCGAGATGTAATTACTGAGTTAAATTGCTGACAAATTATTTGACAATAACTGGATATCTGATACTCTGATAGATAACTGCTAATCTTTGAACAGCAGAAATGTAATTATCGAGTTAAATTAATGACGAATTACCTGACAATATATATCTTAAATACTCTGATATATAACTGGTAAACATTCAACTGCCTGGATATAATTACCAAGTTAAATTACCGACGAATTACCTGATAATAAATGGATATCTTAAACCTGATAGATAACTGATAATCATTCAACAACCGAAATGTAATTACCGATTTAAATTAATGACGAATTACCTGACAATAATTTGATATCTTAAACTCTGATAGATAACTGGTAATCCTTACACTGCGTACATATAATTACCGAGTTAAATTACTGACGAATTATCTGACAACAATTTTATATCATTGAAACATAAGGTCTGAAACGAATGAAGGTAAATATTTAAAAAGTATTTAATCCGCAATGAAGTCATATTTTAGGAATGATTCTCCCTGCTTTAAGGGGACTCGGTACCTCAATATACTTCTAATTTTCTCAAAGAAGGTGTAGTTTTAGATGTAATTATTGTAACTTTAATGGTTGTTTTCATCTGCTTTGCCAAGAGGCATGGAGCAACATAATTGAAATATAAACTGGCATAACATAGTGGGGGGGATAAACAATCGTGCCCGAACTAACATTCGAAATCGAGACGCCCAAATCACCGGGAAAATGCGTGAACCATTGGCTAGGATGCTCGCGAAGTAGTAATTGACAGCCGAATTCAGTAAACGAAACCTTGGCTCATCTAACTAGCCACCGAGACACGTGGTTTTAATATGGCTGATCGTGCCGTCGCGACAGTATTGGTAGGAACTAAAACTGAGCTCTAAACGAAATCATAGGCCACAGTACAACCCTTCTCATCATTTGTAGGAGATAGCTCACCTCACTGTTTCTGAACCCAATCGGGGGGTGAGAGCCAACCACCGTTCTTGAAGCTTCTCACTCTCATATCTGAGGTAAGCTCTGGTGAAAGGGCCAAATTCGGGAAACGAATTTGGTTCTTCTCCTCTAATTTCTTGTTCTATGTATTGTTGTATCCTTTTTCGAACCATGAATACTGCATAATGCATCTTATATGACAAATTTTACAGATAACATGGTAGCCTTCTTCTAGTGTACAGCCAACCACCCCACCACCACTGAATGTAGCAGCATCGGCAAGATTTACTATGGCCGCCTGTGGTCTTTAGCAATGTCCACCCTTATATTGACCGAATTTCAAATTCCATCCTTACATCTACCCCTTCGATAAAAATATCAAACTCATATTCTCTTCGAGGGAACTCGATTCAAAGTGGTCAATTACTGATCTTCTCCTCTACAAACTTTCAAACAGTTGGCAAAAAAAGGACATTTTTTAACATCTTGTTCTTCAGAGACCTACGATTACCTGGCACCACCAGTATTGAACTCAAGTAATTATTTTAAACTTGTAGATGTTTTCTATGTTCGATTAGTAACACGGTATGCTTTGCGCCTCATCAAATTAACAATGCTGGAGGAAAAAAAAATTAGAAAATTACCCTCAATATAAAATCCGATTTTCTCTGACAGAAACATTGTTAGTATTAAATAGAAAGTACTTCATAGAAAAAGAAACAGTTAGGCCTAACAATTTGAAATGCCGAATAATTTGAAAGCTATTCTCTTTTAGATATTCCTGAATGTTTTTTTTTCACCATACATATCGCTTATGTCTGTTTCATGATAATATTTATAGATTATTTGGCAGCATATATGCATTATCATAACAGAGAAGGAATATAGATCCCACGATTCTTGAAAGAACTGAGAAAATGCAAATTAGCAAGTTCTCTAGAAGAAAACTGTTATTCCAAATTATTAAAAGATTCATATATAGAAATCAGTTAGTCATGAACAGAAAAGACTTTTCCGTTCGTCGGTCAGCAGTGAAAAATCGCCGAAGATATTTGGATGAATTTTACATTATTTAGTGATTTTCTGCTTTAAAATCACTGTAAAAAATATGGCGAAATTCTGCATTATTTGGCGATTTTTCGCTGCCGCCTGGCTAATGGAAATATACCAAGATTTGATGCAAAACAGTTAGTCCTAAACAGAAAAGACTTCATTGATGCAAAACAGTTTGTCTTAAACAGAAAAGACTTCATAGATACAAAACAGTTAACTCTAAACTGAAGAGACTTCATTAATGAAATATAGTTAGTCCTAAACAGAAAAGACTTCGTTGATGTAAAACAGTGAGTCCTAAAAAGAAAATACTTCATTGATGTAAAACAGTTAGTCCTAAACAGAAACGACTTCATTGAGGCAAAACAGTTAGTCCTAAACAGAAAATACTTCATAGAGAAAATTGTTTGTCCAAAAAGGAAAAGCATAGTAAGTAAAAGTAAACTTACGTAGAAATAGATCCATAGTTAGAGAACTGTTAGTTTAAATTTTAAAAGCATCAAAGGTAGAAAATAATTCATCCAACGTAGATATGCCTTCATTAATTCAAAATTATTATTCTAAAAATTCTAAAAATGTACAGTCTTCTATTTCACTATTATAATTGATTATATTAATGCTTATGGTCTGAAAAAGATTTAATAGGAAATATTATTTATTAAATAAAATGATATGCTATTCTTTTCATTGCATACTTTTTTGATGTTTACATCATACTATGTCAACAAAACTATAAAAACATGTGCTATATACTAAAAATATGGAAAAACACCCACACACTCCGAGGAAATCTCTTCTAACTATTGCCTATCTCTACACCATTCTCTTATATTTTTCAAAAAACTGGATACTAGATTTATAAGAAAAGATGCTAGCAGGGATCCAACCAAGAAAAAAATATCATCGAAACAAACAATATTACTAGCTGAAAGCGCACACCTTTGGGTCTCTTTGAAACAAATCTCTCAAATAGAAATATTTCCTTCAAAAATGGGGAAACTCGGATAGAAATGAAAGAATCGATGCTTCAAACACTTTAGTGATCATTTTCCGAAATACAAAAACTGTCAGAATCCATCAAAAATATTTTGCTTCTGATATTTGCACATTCCTTTTCGAAAAACAAGTTGAGTCTAAAAAACGTTCTAAAAATGTCAAGCCGCATTGTAGAGATGAAGGTAACCTATAATGTTCTATTTCTACCACGAAATGTTCTATTTATCCGGAATTTTTTCCTCTCTTGATCGTATTTCTATGGTTGCGTGTTGGTATTTTTTGACAATTTCCAACAATGTGATCATCAAACATCGATTCGTATTTTGAAAATAGAACTTTTAGAATCCTTTAGAAATTATTTTTAAATTTTAATTCAGTGAATTTATATTCCTATCCACTTTGAAAACAACCAAAAACTATTTTAGAGCTACCATTGTAATTTTAACCTTTAACAGGGGGAGTGCAATCTGTCTATTTATATATCTATATATCTATCTATATCTACATCTATATATCTATCTATATCTACATCTATATATATATCTATATCTATCCATACATACATCTATATATATATATATCTATATACACATGTATCTATCTATCTATATATACATTTATATATCTATATACACATCTATCTATCTATATATACATCTACATATCTATCTGTATCTATATATATAAATATTAATTTTCTTATATTTTATGCCAATTAAAAAAAATATGAAATATTTTTACAAATATTGTGTTTGATTCTGTCACAAAATTGTTTCAATACTTAAAAACAAATGGAACATTTATGTAATTAAATAATTTATTCATAATTGAAATAACTATTTTGTTCGCAATTACAAATAACATAAAATAACATTAGAAAATCGTTTCAGATTGTGATACAATATTACCACAATATTCCAAAATAATTCTGAATAGTCCAACAAGGCCTTTGATATTTTGTAATATACAAAATTATATACAAGTTTTACAATATTTTATGCTATTTAGAGAAGAAAGAAATAGTATGAACACAGCATTAAAATACGTATTATCATTTTCAGAGTATATTATTTTTGAAAATTGATTATTTTTTAACGTAATATTAAACATTTATCAAATATTCTGAAAATGTAATTTCATGTCTCATTTGCATTATAATATAATGTACTAAAATATTCTCAAAATAAATGTCTAAATAGTTTAAATACTCTTTTGCGAGACAATCTATGGTACTTTTCCTTTAGCCCGATGGCAGCGAAAAATCGCCAAATAAATTTGGCGACATTCTACTTTATTTGGCGAATTTTTTGTATTTTTTTGTTTTAAAATTATTGTAAGAAATTTGGCGGAATTCTACAAAATTTGGCGATTTGTCTCTGTTGCCTGGCTAACGGAAAAGTATCTAATCAATATACAGTTCGCCAAATCCCTGACAAAAAAATTAACATTTTTCATAAATATTTCAAATTTTAAAATTAGGGTATTTTTACACTGGTTTTGCAAGAATATCCATTAAACCACTAATAGCATCGATCAATGAACAGACATTAACTTTCTAAACATTGAATCTAAAATTATTTCCACGAATATTGATCTTAGCACAATCACGTAAGTAAAATGCATTTAACAAAGAATTTTCAACAGAAACGGAATTAATCAAATAAACGAAAATAAAAATGTTTCCGAAACAAATACTAAAATAAATATTTTTCTGGCATCATTATGTAAACAATAAAGCATCTCTCAAATAATTTCAAAAGAGATCAATTTCGGAATAAATAATTGCAAATGGAATGAGCGGTCCATTTATTTCAAAACAAATATTTACAAATTTCTAGCATCAAAAGACAGATAAACATTGAAATATTAAATTCAAAAACAAATTCAAGCAAGAAAGTGAGAACGAAATTAGCCCAAAATAAATAAATGATTTAGACGAATGCGGAAACAAATACTTTATTATCGTCTGCTATAGAAAACTATTGCTGAGATATTTCAAGAATTCAACTACATAAAACTTTGTTGTGAAATAATTTTAAAAATTATTTTCCAAGATATAAGTATACTAGTGAATTAAATTTGTAAAGACGTACGTATGATAATCTTGGTACATAAATTTAGAATTATTTAAGCTTGCTAAATTAAATCTTATGATTAAACAATTCTTTAGAGAATAAAAAAATTATGTTGAATTACAAATACAAAAAATTCTATCATTAAATTTAACGCAAAACATGGTGGATGTTTCTTAGAATTCTATGAACTGATGAATTAGGTTTAAGTGATTTTTTTAGTAAAATTAAATGTTTTTTCTCCAAGTAATTTTTTTCCTCAAACTAAAAATCTTTACCACAAAAATTCGCAACAACCAAAAAAACATTAAAATATCGTTCCATCTAAAAAATCGTTGTTCTGTACATTCTTCTATCTTAAAAGAACTTGTTAAATTAGACAAAAATGTTAGTAGGCATTTATCGATTGTCTTAAAGTGTTTCTTGGTTTTTTTAAAATTTATTTATCAATAATATGAAATCATTTGAAGTTTATTACATGATCATGCATGCGTTTACATTTTATGTTATATTAGAAGGTGTTTTAAAAAATAATAATAACAGCAATTAGTAGAATTATAATACTCGTCTAATTTTTCATTTGGAAACTAATTTTAATGACAAACTTTCATATGGATTTAAAAGACTGTTATTTTAATGGTATTTTAATCATATAAAATATACTAAAGCATACATTTGAGATAAATCTAATTTTTTTAATACACAACAGAACAAAACAATTTTCCAATTAGGCATTAAATGGGTTCTTTAAATTACTAAAAAGTATGTATTGTATTTAGGGGGAATGTATTTGAGTATAAAAATAGAAAATAATAATTGAATGATTATTTTTAACTCTACATATTGATTCTTAGTTTTTTTTTCAAATACACAACAGATTCCATGAAAAGTAATCCAAAAAATAAATTCATTAAATAAATTATTTTTTGATGCGATTTATGATTACGTTATTTTAAATCGCAAATTTTCACACTTATATATTAAAGATAGATTTTTTTTAAACTTATTCTACTCTAAAACCCATCTTAAATCATTGTTATCAGTTATAACAATGATATTTCAAATAAATAATTGCTATTGTTACATTCTGAACAGACTTTGTCCTAGAAAATTGGGTACTTACGTATTATATCATCCAACTTCATCGCCAAATTTGAAATCTTCGCCAACTGTGGTAAACCGGCAAAAGTGTAATCCGTTGATCTTTATCGCCAAATTTAAATCCTTCGCCAATGAGTTACTAAACCATTGGAGTTTGTTGGCGAAAACGGTATAGTACGGAAGTACCGAAAATTGTATCCAAAAACAATTTTTAACTATTTACGATTCTCATAATGAATAACTTGGATCTATAAACTTCACAGAGGTTAGAGCCCAACAACACAATTCGAATGAAAAATAATATAAAGAAAACTCAACTAATTCTCCAATATTTAACTAAATAAATATTATTTAATTCATTCAACCAAAATGATTTTCGAAAACATATCGTACGGTATAATGTTACCTACTGAAACAAAACCAATTTCCGCACTATTTGTGCATAAGATTCAACAAAATGTCTTTTAGCGATAATATAACATTCTCTTGAATCAATATTAAAAAAGCCATACCGCTTCAAGTTCTAAATAAATTTTCTTGCTTTCGAGTTGATGTAATTTCCAAACCTTTTCTCAATATTGTTCTAATAGAACGACCATGATTAATAACAGCAATTTAGTACAAATTAAAAGATACAATGTATGCAAAGTAGAACTATCTAGTTCGAAAATTTACTTGTTATAGATAGCTAGAAATTAACGTGATTATTGTCATTATATCCATTAGTTCATTTCACAGAAATAGGAAACTTTGAATTTAGAATTCCAAATAAATCGTTTGCCACGAAGAAGGAATCACTTAATTTAAATAATTATTGTTATGTTAACACATTATTTTGAGATAGTTTGGAATCTCATCAATAAATTGTTAATTCGTTAACATTAAACTATATACTGAAAGAGGTTTTATTGTTGGATGCGGAAGTTTTCGAGAGGAAATTTGTTTGACTGTAAACAAAAACAGTTTTCAGGTTTGAAGTGAAAGGAGGATTGTATTCGTATCAAATTGCTGTTTAACACGGAAATTATTTCATAAAGAAAATAATTTGTTTTTGATAAACTGTAGAATTCAGCAATTAATTAAGTTGTTCAATATTCGAATAGGGGTTTTGAAATAAGCAAAAATGGACTGAAATATGAAATTGTTAATATATTTTCCTCTCAAAAATGTTTGTTTATATTCAACAAAAATAGTGTTATACAATATAGTATTCAAAAAAATGAATATTAGAATGACCAAATTTAAAACAAAGACACACATTTTAATTGCTTTTCTCAAATTGATATTGTTATTAGATTAAAGTATCTATGAAGTGTTCCAGCTGTCTTAGTTTTTGATAAAATTAAAGACAACTGATAATTAAGATTTCTATTAAAAGTTTAAAATAATTAAGGTATGCATTTTATGTTTCGATGTTTTTAATTCGGAAAAACCTAAAATTGTTATACACATTTTGTTATTGTGGATAAAAATATTTTTAAAAAATAACATTTAATTGGAATTACAAAATTATATGCAGTTCTATTATAAATAAATTCATGTTAGGAAATAAGAAATAAAAGGAAAGAAAGAAAATTAAAATTAAATGGAACTGGAACATTTTGAAATTTATATATATATATAGTGAATGATCTAAAACTGAAATGATAATATGCACTCATATCAATATAGGACCTTTTTAAAAAATTGTTTGAAGAATAGAATGCAAAGTGGGATTATTTTGTTGGGATGTTTAAATCTGTTACTTGCTACCCGTTCAGAGCTTAGCTAGTAGTGTAATAATTTGATAAAAATCTTATTAAAAATACTTTTTCAATAATTTAGTTATTTCAAATCTAAGAACGTTATTAAACAAATGGCAAGACAATTCAGTTTAGAAAACTATGTAAATATTACCAACATCTATATTAAGAAATGGAATATTAAATTAATAAAGAAACTAACTTAAGTTATATATTAATTAAATTAAGAAACTTTTTGTACCTTTATAGTACTCGTCTTTTTACTTTTTAAATACGAGGAAGTAAAAAAAGAAAAAAGAAGGACATTCTATGTGAAATTTTATGATGTACTGCTGTAAAACTGATTTTCAAAACGAAGGTATCTATTTTCAAAGGAAAGTATCAAGTAAAATTAAAAATAAAATAGGATTTCTTATTTTCCAGCACGTTTTTTTAAAGTTTGTTACAGTTTTAAAATAATTTTCAACTTCAAATACAAAAAAATTCTTTTATATTATTCAACAAATTATGTATACATCGAAGAAAAGGCTTGACGTCCGAAATTATTTATTTCTATCTACACCAAAATTTTTAGTTTTATAAATCCTTAAGAGCTAGTTCGTAAAGTAATAACTACCACGATATACGGTTTTCTGAATTCCGTTTAAAGTAGATTGTTAGAGCAAGTATAAATGACAGTTTATATTTTTAATCATTTTTCAGCACAATATATATATACAGGAATTTTGATTAATGAAATTATCATTTTTTATAGGCATCATTATTTTTAATTTCATAAACTATTAAGATATAATGTTGAAAAAAAACAAAAATTGTCACTTTACACGATCTTTTGAATGATGATATTAATATTGCTGATTGTTATCTTAAATTAGATTTTTAGTGCAAAAATAAAATGTTCTTCCAACTATTTCAGCATAATGCACAGACATGAAATAAATGTTTTTGAGATTGGACAGTATCATTTTCTAAGTGCAACATTATTTTTAACTTAATAACCCATTAATATATTATTCAGAATATAATAATTATCTCATAACTCAATTTCCTGTATACTGAAGCATAAAATGACGAATTTACTGTGCAATAATTATGAATGTAAAATTTATGATAAAAAAATATATGAATTGTTATTCGCCATATTATGAGAAAATATTTCATTAGTGCCAGGCTATTATAGAACAGATACTATAAATCAATACCAAAAAAATTCATATATTCACCATAATTTGCTGTAGACTAAACTGCATATTTAATTAAAAGGTCAAACATTTTATTTTTTGCATCTGTGATTCAAGCAATACCTTATGGCTGTCCTATTTTGAATGCTGGTTAGAGCATCTCCTAGCAACGGTTGGTCAAAACATCCCTGGGGGAAAAAGAGAAATATTTTCCGAAGGATCTATTCAGCGTTTCACCGTGCTTGATTTCTTAGCCAGTACAATATTAATGTTTTCATTTAGAGGATAAAAAATTTAGGTATTTATTTCCCACTAAATATGTTATTGTTGATAAAAAATGAAAATCAATTTTTCTTTTTTAGATAATTTTCACAATTAGTGCTAATTATTTATTAATGGATTATTCATTCTCTCTCTCTCTCTCTCTCTCTTTATATATATACATATATATGCGATTTCTCGACGATTCTATATCATTAAATGGTGATACAAGGGATGATGAGGTATATTTCCGGAATTCGTGGTCATTCTTTGACCTTGATTTCCATCCTTTTTAGATACTTTTTCCTTACATTTTTTATTCTTGTATATTTGAACACTGCGCCACTTCTGATCGCATTTATTTTAATTCAAAATTGCACAACTGATTGCTTATTTTGCTGATTTAAGTAAAAAAAATATAAATTTAAACATTATATATATAT
>JAOUZG010003912.1:4030069-4048019 GCA_026289955.1 Argiope argentata | reverse complement strand
ATATATATATATAAAATTTACTATACTAATCAGAACATTTTGTGATTTTTTTAAAATCATGTATAAGAAGTAACGAATCCTCTTAGCATAAAATCTTCATTATTTTGTAAAGTAAATGTATTATTATATATTAAGCATAAAAAATTCCCTCTGAAAAACAAAAAAAATTCTCTGAAATGTTTTATTGTGAATCTTTTAGTATCCTTTTCTGTATCTTTATATAGTATCTTTTTCTGTGTCTTATTTTTGGTATTTTTTTACTGATTGTATTACGATTTTTTATCTTATGTTAGATTCTCTAACACAGGTTCAGGATAAATTGTCAATTTTAAGGTTCAAATGCATAAAACAATTAAGGAATAATTAAATATGATAATTTATCTGTATGTAAGATTGAAAAAAAAGCATTGTTCAAATTCATGATCAAAGTATCATATTTTATATAACTATGAAGATAGAAAAACCAGATAGTATGTTTTTAAAAATAGACTAGTTTCAAATATTAGAATTAATTTGTATTATAGATGCTTTTTTTAAGAGTTATGAATTTTTTTTAATTATTTAACATATTTTTCCTTCGTACCCAAGAACTAATAAAGATACTAGAAAAATATTCCTTTGAATTTCGAACAAACTTGTCCAACGGCATATCATTATATACTATCATTCGTTATGTATAACATTTATTTACTATTTTCGGTATTTTTTTACGAAAATCAAATTTTTCTTTCATACTTTAAAATATTTTTTCAATTCTTGTCAAAAGTATCAATGCACTAATAAAATACAAACAATATATTCCTTTGCGTTTCGAACGAAATTGTGAAGTTTCGTTATTTACTATCAATTATTGAAAACAGGTATTTTTATCTGACAACTATTAACAGTACAGACTAATCATTAAAATACATAATTGTTTCTTTAGGTGGGTTTGTTCAATATACTCATATCTCTTAACTAAAATATTTAGATAATCAGATAACAAAATGCGGTAAATTTTAAAATGTAAAGGAAAATAGTAAATGAGAAACATTCGATTAGGAAATTAACGCAGTTTAAAAAATACTCCAAAAGATTCGGCAATATTAGATAGTTTAATATAATTATTATTTTTATTTAACTTTGAAAATGAGTGATCTCGGTACTTTTTCGATATCCGGCAGCAAGTGGAAAATCCCCTAAAAAATTAGATGGAATTTTACATTATATGGTGATTTTCCGCTTTAACCCTCCAAGCGGCAAACCTGCAAAAACAAAAATATTTTCTCCCTTCAAAGCAACGGACCCGTAAAAAGATGGAAACTAAAATTACCTTAAAATTCTCACTGTCCGAATTTTTCCTGGTCCAATTTTTAGCTTCCCTCAAACTCAAGCTGTGAGATAATGAGAAGGGAATGTGAGATAAGGAATTCTGAGATAAGTCAATCGTTATCAGTGGACTATATGAATGTTGTCTTAATGGTCGCTTTCTTTCAAACACATTAAAATATACTTTCAATTCATAAAAAATAGATTCTTATCATATTAAACATAAAATAATTTATTTCTAATGTCAAATTTATGTTGTGTTTTATGAAATAATCAAAAATTTTCTAAAGCAGAAGCATATTTTCTTCGTCTTCAATCGATGTTAGTTCGATCGACTGAAAGAAACATGGTCATAGAAATCGAACGGCTGCGATAAGCAACAACTGCCACTCACAACATGAGATCCGCTAATCAACCCACCCCGCAATGCTGAAATAACCGCAAAAGCAATTCTTTTGTCCAAATTCTGACACTTTTCAGAATTAACCTGTTATTCAGACGTGTCGCTTTCTGTAAGTATAGTGCAAAGAAGTAGTCACCTGGTCTCTTGTTGGAAGAGACACATGTTCGAACAATGCTACTTCTTGCCAGTTGGAAGACTATTCATCCTTTGTTGAGCATTGTGTTTCACCCTTTTAGTGTCGCCCTTCGGACTTGAATGGAGACAAATAATGGAACACACATGCTTTCAGCCCATTAAATCAGCAAACAGTGTCGAAACACCAGAAGGGACTATTTCTTCTATGGACCACCCAAACAGGGATAAAGTTCCAATAATGAACAGCATATGTGTTTTAGACCCATTGAAGAAAGAAGTTCTAAGCGAATGCAGATGCAAACATAGTGTATTGTGAAGGTTCTGTTAAGGGGTGGGTGTTTTAAGAATATTCCCACGACATGACGGCGCGCCATTGGGAGTATTTCTGAAGAATGATTGGAGAATCGCCATCTCCAACGCGCCAATGCGAGCCTAAGAGGTGGAGCTTCACCACTGTTAAAATGAAGAAACGAGACAAGCTGATCCGTTGGACCAGGTTATCTGGCGAGAGACTGGACGAGAGCGGATACGACAACGAGACGAGCTGTGAGCGGTGCTGAAGTTGAAGTGATACCACGTGATCTTGAGTTTGTTGAAAAGATCCGTACGGAAGTAATCCGTAGATCTCTGGAGCTACACGCAGTAGCTGGATACGTGGACAGCTTGTGAATCCTCTGCCTAGATGCCAAACTGACAATCCTGTTGTAAATATTTCTCAGCATTTAACATAGAGGAAGTTTTATTGTTTTTATTATTGTATAAAGCTGTAAATAAAACCTTTGTGTTTAAAACGCTACGACTACTTCGTGCAGGATCAAGTCATTACAATAGCAATCTGAACATCACTGACATGAGGGTTAAAATTGTTGTAAGAAATTTGTCAGAATTCTATTATTTCTCAACTTTTTCCTTGCACCCGGCTAACGGAAAAGTACGGAGATCTAAAATAATAAATAATACTTTCAATAAAACCTATGTAAACTAAAATAAACGGATTTTTAATAGAATAAGTAGTAAGAGAATGGATATGGAAAGAGAAAATTTAAATAAAAAAATGGAAAATTAAAAATAAAGAAACTTTTCAAAGAGCTTACCTTAAAAGACGTTTTCGTGCATGTGATAAATTTGCGGACCTTGTTACGTTCTGTAATTAATTGCTTCTACCCTTCTAGGGGAGGAATTCTGTCAATAATTTATTTCTTAAGATCTGTGTTACTTGCGCTGAGGTGCCAGCTTCTTAGACGGTTTCAGATTTCCGCGAAATGTACCGCTGAAAATTCAAAAAAGGAATTAATTAGGCTTTGCAGGGGAAAGGAAAAATACACTTTTCATTCATTCTTCTTTTTTTATTCTGGTAAGCGGAAAAACTAAAGACTTTAAACAAGATTAATTTGAGCAGTTTACATGGAAGTTATTTGATATTTCGGGTGAAATAATGATTTGGATTATTTATTAAAAAGTTATTTTACATCCATGACAATCGCTTGTGGATTGTGCCTTTATCAATTATATATTTAATTAATAATTGATTTTTTAATATATTTCAAATAGATAAATATTATAGAGATTGTGAACTGTTGCCATTTAGTATTCTGAAATTTGTCAAGGCGGAAAAAGAAGAATAATTTTTATCTTATATAAATTAAAATTTAGCCTCTCTAGATGTTAAACTTAAACTCTAAAGGTTTTAAATGTTGTTTTATTTGAATCGAAAGGTAAAATATATAAAATTAGAGAAAGTATGTAGAGACAAAAAAGGAAATTTCACAAAATATAACATGATGGTTATAACGACCAAATAGATGTAGGTTGAATAGAACCTGATTGATTGGTTGTATTGAATGATAAACATATGTTAATTTGCTAATTAATTGTGGTGAGAGGTAAGATAAATAAAATTATAGAGATAGGTATAAGATAAAAAAGGAAATTTTACAAAATATAAGATGATGGTTATAATAATAAAATAGAATAAGAATTGATTGGTCGGTTAATTTGAATGAAAAACAGATGTTGATTTATTTTTTATTTGCAGCGAGGGTTAAGATATATGAAATTAGATTTGGAGAGAAAAAAAAAGGTAATTTCACAAAACGTAAGATGATATTATAATAAAATAGAATAGATATTGAATGGTTAGTTATTTTAAAAGACAAACCGATGCTAATTTACTAATTATTTGAAGCTAATGGTAAGATATATAAAGTTGGATAAAGGGTCGCGAGAAAAAAAGGAAATTTTACAAAATAGAAAATAATACCGCTTATTATAAAATAGAATATTTATTGATTGGATAGTTATTTAAATAACAAAGAGGTGTTTATTTACAAATTATTTGAAGCGAGAGAAAAGTTATTTAAGTTTAGGGAAAGGTTGGAGAGATAAAATATGAAATTTTACAAAATATAATGGATATCATAAAACTTTAACAAAACAAGAAGAAAAAACGTACACAATAGACAAAAAAGGAAAAAAAACTTTACGCCCAGAGAATCGGTTTATTATTACTCATTCATTATATTAATTCGAAGGTAATGCTTGAATATATAAAATTTACAACAAAAATTTTGAGGCTAATGATTAAGGGATTTCACTTTATATATTGCAAAAATTGAGTTCTGCAATCAAGAGACTTATTTGATCGATTCATTAAGAGAATCAAAGCGAAATTCAAAATGTACTCCTATGTAATGGGCAATTAAATCCTTTTAATTGAAAACAGTCTTTAGAGGTATTCTTTAATATTCTATTATATTTACATTATATGCGTTTTATCTTAATTATTTTTTTCTTTTAATTTTGAGAGATATTATTTATCTCGGCCTCCTATTCCATCGATAAAGAATCAATATTTTTTTATTTTATGATAAATTGATTTTGAATTCCAAATATATTTCTTATGTTGTTACTGAAAGTATGTCTGGTGAACTTATGTTAAAAAATTCAGCAAATTCGATAAATCTAAGCGTTACTTCTTTTCTGATGGAAATGAAAAAACTCAAGTTTCAAAACATAACCAACGCATACAAAGAATAATCACTTAAAGAAATCAACAATCACAATCAGCAAATCGTTATAAAAAAACCATTAAAGTACGAAACCTGACTAAAAGAGAATACACGAAAAAATATCTCATCTTTGCGTCTCCATTTTGATTTGCCGTAATGCGTCAACTGTTCGAAGACAACGATAAATATTCTAATAGATGTTTTGCTAAGATGTTAAAATATTAGAGAATGCTCATATTTATCGCCAAAGTCGCCAAGATCTGGACATCTTTAACCCGCATCCATTCGCATCCTTTAGAGCTATCCGTAAAACCCTTGTCTTTACTATGGCATTAACTGCACAAAGAAGCAATAATTACCAGTAGTAAACAGTGTTATCATCGAAAACACTAAATATACCAGAATTTAAACCTCTATCGTATCTGGAAGTGAGAATAGAAAGAAAAAAGAAAAGTCAATAAATTCTAAATTCATTAAATAATTCAGTTTAGGTTAAATGGTTTTAAAAAATTAGGTTCTTCGATCATTTGGATACATAACTGCTAACCATTTAGAAACATAACAATCTTGACTAATCTAATTATCTAATCTTTGTTGTTGTTGTTGTTACTAATGACACTTGCCATGGATAAGCCCTTTACTGATACAGCAGCAGATTTAAGTCAAAAGGAGCGTGTCTTGTTTTTGAAGTAGCGCCAATTAGGGCCAAGAGTACTATTTAGCTACAAACACTCACTACATTTGATTGCACAGCCCATTTTTTTACAGGGGGACACATTCTCACATCTCACAGATAGCACACAAAAAAAACAACCATGCGCGAAGTGAGGAAGACGCGCTACCTCTGTGCCAGAAAGTTGGCGTGACTAATCTTAAGCTATTGAAGTAAACAAAAAATAAATATTTAATAATGAAATGTAACAAGAATATATTTGGAATAACCTTGAAGAATTTTTTTTATCTATAACAATAACGGTTTTAATTTATTAATATCAAAAAATATTGTGGAATAGTAAATTATATAAGTGATTCTATGACATAATGGGAATGGAATATTCGTCTCAGAAATTAGAAATATAATATTAGCAACAGTTTATTGCCTTTTTTTGCAGAATTAAGTGAAAATATTTAAGTTTATTCGTTACTATTTATTTCAAGAAATTATCTTGAAATTAATTTTATATTTCTTTAAAATTGGAAGATACATAGCAACAACTGTTGAATGAAAAAAGTTTTCACTACGCATCAATAATAAGTGTTATGCAACAATTGTTATTATTCTTACTATCCAGGATAATTTAAATATAGAACCTTTCAGTTTAACTAAAAACTAAGGACTAAGTATTTCAGCATGTTGATCTATTTACCAGCTTTTATATTTAATATATTTGTATATATAGTTTGTTATTTGCGTTTATATATTTCTAATCTCTTAAACTATTTATGAATGAATGTACTTTGATATACAAAAAAGCTACCTTTTTAGCAATAAAACTATTTACAATGTCAAGTTTATAACTATTATTATCTTAAGAAACATCGCCATTTTTAAATAATCATGTTCATTAGACGTTATTATATATCTTTATCTATGTGTCAAATAAAAAAGCAACGATATATCAGTAATTTTACCATAAAATCTAATGCAACGATTGATATTTGACTGTATCAATCCGGAGCATTCGAGGAATTAAGGTAGTTTTTTAAAACAGCAAGATTTCAAAAATATGAAAAAAAAAAAAAAAAAAAACTAATAAAAACCACCTTAAGATTATAACTTAAAATATTTTGTAGTTTCTAATAAAATGCAATTACATCAAATCTTCGTAATACAGCTTAACTACTAAGAGAAAAAAAGAAATTATTATTTTAGAAGAAATTGCAAATTATATCTGTTCTCAAGAAACTTGAATAAAGATTATATATTTCTATCTCTTTTTCTCTATGTAAATAAATATGAATATTAGGTTATTAAAAAGTCCGAAACGATGTAAAAAATAAAAATAATTAGGTATATATGTTTACTTTATTTTGTCTTGTATATTTTTTGTAGGAAACCGAGTAAGAAATAATCACACGATTCTTTGCCGTACGTACATCCTTTGAGATCAAAATTAAATATAAAATATTACAAAAACTCATCTTGTACTAAAATTAATCCTTAACATTCCTTTGTAATAAATTCCAGCTCACAACTGAATAAAATAATATAAAATCCTATATTTTTTAAACGCTGTTTTATAATTATTTTTCTAAAACAAAAACTAAACAAACTCCGTCTGGATCCTTTTATTTTTCACTCTTTTTGCATTTTAATTCAACTATTCTGAAAGTGCTTAGTAATATTTCCATGTGATGAGACATATTAAATACATTTCATGCGTTAGAAGATACATAAAACAATTCTAAATTTAGAAATGAGAATATATGTTAAATATTTCCTTTCTAAATTAAAACTACATGGAAAATAAAGAAAAATGTATAAAAGTGTACTTTTCATTTTACTACTATCATTACTTAAGAAACATAATTCTAATAACAGTCTAATATCCTCTTAATTGTGTTCCTAGATATAACCACGATGAATAAAGCATTAAATAATAAACTTTTAAAAATCAAAATCTTAATAGATGTTAATGCTTTTAATAATATAAATAACAGGAATAGTTAGAAAAAAATGGCTCTTTTCTGTTAGCCAGACGAAAGCGAAAAATTGCCAAATAATGGAGAATTACACCAAATGATATTTGGCGAAAAATTGCCAAATAATATAGAATTCCGTTGACTGTTTTGTCATTCTCTTCACTTGGCGACTCGGTTTGCGTTTGGTTCACAATTAGGGATATTTGCACTCTTCTGACGTTAAAAAACATAAGAAATTAACCCTTAAATGAGAAGTGCAGTTTCTCAAACCACTAAGGATGGAATTTCGATTCCCTTTTTCTATTTTTAGCGCAATCGAATGGATTGACAGTGTAACTTATAGTTTCCTTATCTTCACAATACGTGGACTTTTTTAACCGGTTTCAGCGGAGGCTTTAAAAAATATTTTAGTTATTTCTTTCACGACATCTGTGAACCAATTCCTCCCTTTTAGTGTTCCATTAATATTCAAGGCTTTGCGGATGATCCTATAACTTTGTCCATGAAATATCTTGGAACCTATTGATCCTCATTAAGAAGCAGATTTCCAGAGACTTTTAAATGAATCAGAAAGAGATTTTAGGACAATAACTATATAGGTCTTTTTAATAAAAGTTAGCATTTACTGATTTTGAAATGTAAGTTCAAATACTTTTTAGTTTCTAATGGAAAATTTTATAAAATATTGTAATATACAAAGAGTAATATCTACATAATTTAAAGCCTCATTTTTACAGTACAACTTAACTTCTATCGGTACCGATTGACGGACGCGATACTAACCTAGAAGCTAGGGTCAATAGGCGAGTAACATGACCATAACATCTCTCTATGACCTTGTGACTATGATCTGTGTGATTATTTAAACAGCTGAATGGGCTTGGCGATAATATGACCATAATACAAAAGTCGACTTCGGTATCGTAGAAGTTATCTGGCTTATGAAGCTAGCGCCACAGTACTTCCCAACCAGTGAGTCGGAGAGACGAACGATTTTTATCGCGCTAAGCGTTTTGGAGAGTTGCTACTTGCGTCAAGTGAGACTGACGACTTTGTTATTTTGCTTGCTAGTGTCAAGTAAGTCTGACGATTTTGTTTGTTTTTGCTGCCACTAGATGGCGCCACGACTGTTGCAGGAGGTTTTGTTGTCAAGGTCACCAGAGTACCAATTGAAGGTCGCGATACAAACCAGTGAACCTAGAGCCAGTAGCCGAATAATATGACCATACTGCAAAAATCGACTTCGGTATCGTAAATGATATCTGGCTTATGAAGCTACGCTACATATCTTTAAAACGCTCCCGAAAACTAATATGGTTAATAAAAAAGGGCATATTTTGCTCATTGTTTTTATTATTGTTTTTTTCATTTTTCGTATAATTGTTGATTTTTCCATTATATTGTTTTTAGACACCATTTTGTTGTCAATAAATAAATAAATATGATTTAAGAATTAAAAAATAAGATATATTTCGAAAAATATTACTTCTTGTAATAACGAATTTATTTTTCTATTCACCTGTGTGTACTCAAATAATAAATATTATTTAAGAAATAAAAAAAAATATTTTTCCCGAGAACATTATTTCTTGTAAAACGCAATTTAAGAAAAATGTATGCTCGAACACAATTACATTTTTTAATCAATAATATATTTTGAAAAATTCCTAAAAAATATCTATATATCAAGTAGAATGTATACAGAAAATATTGGCTGACTTTCATACTAATACTGATAATAGAAATTTTAATTTAAGTAATAAAAAAATCGGTCTTTTAGAACCACTCCTCTCTGGTTAAGTCACAGATTTTTATCTACCCAATTGAGATAAAAAACACAATACCGTACTTTATTTTTATCTATAAATTTATTTATCTATATCCATATTTATTAATTAATTAATTATTTATCTATTTTATCTATAAATTTATTTATTATTATCTATATTTATTTTTATCTATAAAAATAGATGCAGTAGGATGCTTTCTTTCTTATTTTTTCGAAGAATTCCATTTGCCCAAAGTTTTAAATTACTGACCACCAATAAATTGCTCATTTTTGACAACCAATAAGCGGTAAGTTAGTCCTTCTGGTTTATCCACGTTGCTCTTATCTATATTGAATAATATTACGTTGCTCTTTTATTTGCTGCCTAATCTTGGAATAGATCAAATCCATATGTTTATTCAGCCGTGTAAAGTCGATAACAAGCAAAGGGTGGAAAATCATTCTCTCATGGCCAATCTCATTCATATAACAAGGTCTTGTAGAGACACCTGATCGATCTGACACTTCGGCCAAATTGGATACACCTTTCTGGTCCTATTAAAAGTGAGGCTTTCCATGTGGTTATTTCTCAAAACTTCAATTAATAATAGACGATGACTAAGGCGCTTCTAACAGAAACTGTTGTACCACATATGGGATCTTTTTGTAATATTTTGATGGAATATAGATATAGGCAACATCCTATGTCTATATACATTTTTTCAAATTATTTTATTTTTACTAATATATGAAATTACCATTTTAATTACCCTGAAAAAATGTATTTAGCTCCGTATTATAAAAGAATTAAAGTTAATTTTAAATAAAGATAAAAATGAAATCTGCTATGCGTATTTCAATGTATCATGTCAGAACATCATTTCTTGAACGGCCAAGCACCACGTGCTCGTGCAAGTCAAATTATATTTTTATTCATTTTAATTGCTTCATCGAATGAGTCACTTTAGTACAGCAAACGATTAAAAAAAAAAACTTTGTCTCGCATTGATTGTTTAAAAAAATTTCACATTTCTTATTTATTTCATTTCATATAATCTCATAATGCTAGGTTTTATTTGTTGTATTTATTAACTTATTTTTTTTTAAATCAGAGCTTTCGTAATTGCAATGGAAACGCGTTATCAAAAGCTGATTTTTTGCAATGGTAGATTTACTGATGATAACATAATTTCTATTGTTCGCCTGCGGTTTATTTTATTTTTTTGACCTAAGGATTTTTATTGATGCCACAAACTTCATTTCTAAAATAACATCATGTTCTGACATGATAAAAACATAAAAATGCTTAATTGGCAGGTTATGTCCACATTAATAGATAAAAACGTAACAACTGTTCAAAACCGAGTTTTGAGAAAAATATCAAATGTCTTAACTTAATTCAATATTATTAATTGTTTATATATTTCCCATGTTAAAACGTTAAAATTTAGTTTTTGTGTACTTTATTTTGGTAGATTTACTGGGTTTTATTTTGTATATACAAAACATTTAATTTTTAAAGCAATTTTAAAACATTTAATGTTGTTTTTTCCAATTTTAAACTATGAAAAAATTTTCATAAATAGAATTCGATGTAGTCTACATAAAACTATATTTTCAAAATTCGTACAATAATTTAACAACGTATTTACAAATTCTGAAACACAGAATAAGCAAATCTGATTATTTAGAAAAGTTTTGAATTGTTAATACTTATAAGTGTAAAAAAATGGTACTTATATATTATTAATGAAATAAAAAATAATTTAATTTTTTTTAAATAGAACTCATTTCTTAGTTCATGAACTATTTATTAAGCTAAATGAAGTAAGAGATAAATGCTCTTTAAAATAAAATTATTTCTTTTCTTAATTTAACATGTAAGATTTAATTTTGCTTCCGTTAATAAAAAAGACATTCGCTTTGTTTCAATAACTTACATTTTCCTTGAATATTTAGGATAATTTTATTGCACTATTTTATTATTTTTCATAATAATAATGTCATTTTTGTAGAATCTAAATTTTAAATAAAAACTTATAAAAACATTCTTTTCAAAACATGCTAGAGAGCCATTTCTATGTTTATATTTTACAAACAAAGCCTAAGAAAATCTTATAGAGTATTTCAGATACAATGCCTCAAGAAATCCTATAGTGGTTGCCCTCCTGGCATATATGTACCCCATCTTCCCCGTGATCTGAGTTTCCCTGGTTCGAGTCCCGGTTATGGCATAGCTATTCTTCTGTGTTTTATCTGTAAGGTATGTGATTGTGCCCCCCTGTAAAAAGGGGATGTGCAGGCGAATGTGATGAGTGAGTATCAAAAGTCGTACTCTTGGCTCTGGGTTATCTCCGCTACAAACAAGAGATGCTGATCAGGATTAAATCGCTCACTACCTCAGTGATCTATAAGAAACGACAACAATCCTATAGTATATTTACGCTCAATGACTTTTTTCAAGAATTATTCTCTCCATACTTTCCCGGAGGAGTATCTGTATATGCCTATTTTTTTCCTAATACCCCCAAGAAAACTTATCCCGTATTTTACATAAAATGCCTAAAAAATCTACATATTTTACATACAATGTTTTTACATGAATCCTTCTTCCCATACTTTACTGGAGTAGCATTTGTCTATGCCTATATTTTACTTGCGAAACCAAAGGTAAACCTATATCATATTTTACATACAATGCTTACATATATCATATTTTACATACGTTGCTAAAAACAAATCTATTTCATATTTTACTTACAATTCCAAAGGCAAGCCTAAATAATATTTTAGATATAATGCTTTTTTTGTGTCAATGTTTCGTTTCATACTTTGCTTGAGTAGTATTTATCTATTATCTATTATTAGTATTTATCTATTACGTATTATCTATTTTTTACAATGCCTTCTTTACATGAATGCTTCTATTCAAACTGTACTGAAGTAGCATTTGTCTATGTCTATACTTTACATACAAAGCAATTTTTACATGAATACTTCTTTTCATAATTTGATGTAGTAACATTTCCTATGCTTATATTTTACATACAATGCCACAAACAAGCCTGTATCATATTTTACATACAACGCCTTTTTGCATCAATATTTCTTTTTACATTTAGCTTGAGTATTATTTATCCGTACCTATTTTTTACATACAATACCTTGAGGAAACCTATACCATATTTTACATACATTGCCTCAAAAAAAACCTATATCATATTTTGCATGTAATGCCTTCTTTGTGTCAATATTTATCCTTATACTTTGTTGGGGTAGCTATCTATACCTATATTTTACATATAATGTATCAGGGAAATTTCACATGTACATTTTACATACAATGCCTTTTTTATATGAATACTTCTTTCCATACTTGCATGGGTAGCGTTTAAATATAACTATATTTTGCAAATAATACATTTTTATACAAGAATGTTTCTTTTCATTCATCCAGGAAGTGGCATTTGTCTATGCATATATTTTACATACAACGCTTTTTGCATCAATATTTCTTTACAATACGTTTATTTTGAACAACATTTCTCTCGACCTATTTTTTGTATACAACGCTCCAAGAAAAACTATACCATATTTTAAAGCCCAATGTCCCAAGGAAACCTATATCATATTTTGCATACAAGGCTTTTACTGTGAGAGTTTTTCTTTTTATACTTTGTTAGGGCAGCTATCTATACCTATATTTTACATATAATGTATCAGGAAAACCTATAACTTATTTTACATACAATACTTCTTATATGAATACTTCTTTCCATCCTTTGCTTGAGTAGCGTTTAACTATACTTATATTTTGCATACAATACGTTTTTTACACGAATGTTTCTTTTCATAATTCCCGGAAGTGGCATTTGTCTATGCATACATTTTACATATAACGCTTCAAGAAAACGTAAAATATGTCATTAGTCCTCTTATTCTACTCTTTGCAATAAATTATCAGTCTTTCTGTAAAATTTTGACCTTTCGCACGTTTCTAGCAACATATGCACGTTTCCTAAAATATTCTCTAGAACCTAACATTAATCGCGACTTTTACTATCTGTGCTTATATACATTAACACTATTCTATATTAAAATTCATTCGATCTCGAATCTTCCACACAGTTTGCTTTAAAAATTCATTCTAATGAATCATGACCTTAAACTACTCACAAGACCGAGATGACTCAGTAGAACAAGCAGTCGAAAGGCCATCGAAGCGAATCCCAAAGGCGTTGTAACGAACGCAACGATTCAAACGAAAATGTGATCCTTTGCAGCAACATTATGCATTAACGCACTCTTTTGCAGCAACATTATGCATTAACGCACTCTTTTAGCGCCATCGATCAAAAGTCTATATATTCCCATCGTGTCTATCGATTGGAGAAATAAAACTTCCCTCTGGTCGTTCCTTTTACTGCACAGTTTTTCCAGACAAAACTTTGTAAATGATGTGGGGGGATAGGGCTCAATTACTTCTCGGTCTCATTAATGTAATGGGGAGGAACTCAGATTTCACAAACCTCATGAATGATGTATTTTTCTCTGGGGAGGGGAGTAGAGTTGAGATGATTGGCTTCTGTCTGAAATTGAGCGTATATGTTTCCGGAAGTAAAATTTTTGCTTCCCTGTTTTCGCCTTTGTAAGAGGAGAAAGATGACATAGCAACTCGGTTGCTCGTATTTGCATATAAAGTATTTTAAGTTATGGTTTAGAACAATGCACCACGGATTTGTTGGATCAAGATTTTCTTTATGGGCCAACAGGTTTGTATATCTGTAAAGCTCGTTCAGTGAGGAAATCGTTCTGATTTTAAATTTCATCTGGTGAAAAGTGATGTTTATTTCAGAATATTCTCGGGATAAAAAAATGAGAACAGATTTCGACAAGAAACGAATATGGTAACCGTATAAGCATAAAATATTTTTCGAATTCTCCACTTTTTCATTTAATAACCAGAATGGCTGAATATAACGCAAAAATATTACTACATAATTGTCGCTGATAAATATGAAGCAATAATTGCAATTTTGAAGTAATAGGCTTTGAATAAATTTAAAAATATATATTTACCATTTCATCATTTTTAATAATTCCATTGATGAATTATTTAACATCATTTCATTGAGGAAAAATGTAACACTTAAATATTTTCATTTAGTTTTCTTTTATTTAATGTACTTTTCTGAATAAAAATAAGGGACAAAGTGATTATTCTAATCATATCTTTGAAAGAATATTCTTTGAGTTAAATATTTCTGCCTGAATCACTCAAAAATTATTGAAAAAAGCTGCTAAAACGCCCTGTTTGAAGCAATGTATTAAAACGAGAAATATTATTTTATTTAGTATTATTTTATATTATTTTATTATTTTATTATTATTTTATTTAGTATAAAAAGATTTTCCCTGAAAACGTCTCTATGTTTGACAGAGAAAAACTGAAGAATTACTAATCTGATATGGAAGATATTTATAACATTTTGTAAAGTATTTATTGAAGAAGGATTTGATCTATTGATGTTGTATCAATATAAGAAAGGAGTTTTATAACTGTGATTTTAATTGTTATCCTACTATGATTCAAGCATGCGTAAAACTGCAGTATCAAGTTAAGCACTTCTCCGCGCTTGTGCGAAAGCCTCAAACTGCACACGTGCGAATAGTGAGATCTGTATGCATGTAAGATACATTTCTTTACTTACGTCTGAAAAAAAGGCAATTAAACATTCATTATGCCCAAAATAGGGAAATTTGACATGGGCCGAAGTATATTAAATGTTAAAATACTTCGTATGCTGAGCGAAAATAAAAATGTAGAGGAAGGAAATGTTCTATTTGTAGATATCAGAAAAAGAATGTAATGAATGTTATTTTAAAACAACTTTTCAATTTTATATATTAAATGAATTGTTTCCTCTTTATAATTTTCTTACCTTTTTAACAGTCCAAATATTTCTGAATGTGAGGAAAAAAGTGTTTAATAGTTCTTTTTCATGATTACAACACACACACACACACACACACACACACACACACACACACACACACATGGACATATTCTTTTTGTTATTTCGTGACATGCCTATGTTATGCCAAGAGCAAACATTGCAGGTAATGTTAATTTTTGAATCATAAATAATTTAAAATTAAGTATGGATTTTATGTATTTTGTAAGATATATTATATTTTCAAATATAAATTCAATAATTAATTTTTAACCTCACTTATCAGCACGAATTGTATTAAGAATTCTTGATAATCAATTAAATAAGAAATTGAATTGAGTATAAATGTAATTTAATGCATATAATTTTTTACTTAAAAGTTTCAATTATTTATTGCAATATCAAAAATAAATAATCAAATATTTAGTCAATCAAACATATTGTTAGCAAAATTTCATGAATCTAATGTCATATTATTGAATAGATTGAAAGAACAAAAATGTATCGTAGTTGCTGAGGTAGCATGCTATATATTTTTGACAAAGCTTTTATATGAAATATTATCTGGATTAAATAATTTTTGTGCCACATTGTTTCTGAAATATGTTAAAATATGTGAATTATGTTTGAACAGGTTAAAATATTTGAATAGAAAACTGTTACCATATATTTATATTGCCAATATTACAAAAAGATTATATATTTAACTCTATTTGCTTTAAAGCAAAAATGAAACACTAATTGTAAATTTTAAATCACATTATCAAATATTTGAAATTGTAGGGGTAATAGAACATATATAACAAAAAAAGACGGTTATAAGGAATTTCAAAGCCATGTGTGCACGATAAAGATGTATTTGCTTTGATATAGATAATATTCCCAATATTTTACAGAAATTACTGTGTGGAAGTTATAATTTTAGGAAAAATAATTATGATAATATTTCACTGATTTCTCGGATTGAATTATGTACTGGGGTTAGTTTAAAATTATTCATAGATACCAACATTTTCTTTTTTGAAAGGAGGCTAACCCTTTTGGTAACTTTAACATGCTTTTAAATGAAGCTGAAAATACAATGGGTTTTTTTTTCAGAATAAAAAGATAAAATAGTCTGTAAAACAAACTCCAATGAGATAATATTTTAGTTTGAAAGCTCTATTATTTATCCGAAATACAAGTTCGTATTTATTTTTGTATGTTTAACCATCTATTAGTGTATTTTTAAATTCATTAGTATTTAAATTTTTACGAATTTTGGGATCTGAATACGACAAAGATATATAATTTATTTTCTGAAAAAATAATGTTTCAAATCTTGCTATAACTTTTAGGTTATTTTAGTTTCTAAAAACTTTTTGGAAAGAAAAAGTGAAACAGTTTCTGCTTCTATTGTTTATTGTACTTATCAACAGAATTTACCCAAATAATAATAAAAATTTCAGCAAAAGAAAACCTTATATTAATTCCCATAACCATTTAGGTCCAGATATCTAGAGCGAACAATTGCGCTTCGTATAAACATTTTGTAAGAAGAGAAACTAAATAAGCCATAAATATCCTTTTAACAGAAACAATGACAAAATATTTTCCAGATAAACGCTAAAGTAATTAATTTTATTTGAAAATTTCCCAAACTTTTCCATTGCTTCTAAAGAGATAAGAAAGTCCTTTATTAAAAAGTCGCTTAACTAATTACTTTCTATTTAGAATAAAACGACTGCTTTGCAGTCATACGTTGTAGTAATTTTTTGTCATATATTTCATATTTCTAAAGATTAGTTCCTTTGTTTAGTATATATGTTTCGACTGCACTGATTAAAACTGTTCGGATATATTATTAAAGTCATAGTTGAAGACTAGGTTCCAAGTATAGCATTAACCCTAAAAAGGTAACCTTTAAAAAACTAACAAGAATGATAATCATTCGTTTCCTAGACGAAGCGTTATTAAAATAAATTTTTAAAGCTAATTTAAATAAAAGCATACTACCTGCAGATGATTTCATAACTCTTGATTGTCAAGTAGGATAACAATATTATTTCTTTATTTTCGAAGCAATCTTTACACATATATGCGTGATGTTCTCCGCACATTGCTTTTGAACATAACAAACAATAATTGCGCGTCATTCTACACAAATTATTCGGACAAAGTGCACAATTTTTTTTTCATTTCAGATTGTTCAGGTCGTTCAATGTTTAAATTCACTTTTAGAAGTTCACTTATAGTAGTCCTGGTTGATCGGGGCAAAGTTGATAGGTTGAGACGCTTCTGCAACCATGGAACAAGAACTTCAATACAATCTTCATCTTCCGATTCATTCTCAGAAGTAGAATTGTCTTCCCCACTTAATTCTTTCAATAATTCACGGATAGCTTCTGGCCAACCCCACAATTTTTCTCCGTGAAAACGCTTCGACATCTCCAAACATACACAGAGATTTTCTTAATACTAACGGGACAGATAAACATTCGTCTCTGAGGCGACTATTGTTCTGGATATACTACAAGCAGAGATATTTCGGGGAAAAGGAATATCCTCATGTGTAGTTCCTGAGATCAGATAAGGGTACTGAGTAGAACGATCCATTTACCATTATAGTGGAAGATAAGTCAAAGTTATTTCGTAAGCGTTCGTCCAGGAGCCGAATGGCTAGCATTCTAGGGTTAAAGTATCAAATACTGTATTGCCGGATTAGGATTGAAAAATGAATAATAATTTTTTT
>JAOUZG010003912.1:3999623-4015069 GCA_026289955.1 Argiope argentata | reverse complement strand
AATTTTAACAAAATTTTCAGTCTTATTCTTCGCAACAAAGTGAAATATGATGCCGCCTTTCAGTAGCGAAGTATTTAAAGCTGGAAATACTTTGGGTCTGGAGCAAGATTATTCTAATCTCGAAAGTTCATGAAATTTATTTTGTTCGTCTGGGTAAATAAGATATTATTCGCTTAGTTAGACTGAATTTCCCCGATATAAGAATTAGAATTTTAACGCAAACATAATTTAACAATGATGGTGGTGTTACCATTGTGTTTTAGGTTATGAATATATTAAAGAAGTTGTCATTTATTAAAGCAATCCTATTGGATTCCCAATTTATTAGTATCATATTTTAGTTAAAATATATATTGAAAATATAATTGTAATTTCTAACGTTGCTTTCCATATTGGGATTTCTTCATTGCGACGCTTTATTGAAATTTAGTACAGTTTCAAGCTAATAAATTATTTATTTATTAATTAATTTTTCATTAATTAACTAATTTTTTATTTATTAATTAATTTTTTAATTAATTTTTAAATAATTATATTTTTTAAAAAATAAAATGTGCGTTTTTTAATTGTTATCCATGTTTGTAGAAAACAGCTACTTTATTAATATACATAATAATTAAATTAACTCCTTAAATTTATTTTTATTTCATTAATTGATTCATTTTGTGTTTAAATTTTCATTCTAACGACCTCTACTTTCACAAATTATTAATAACACTTCGTTTATAGTAATATGAACTTATAAAATAAATGTATGGTTTTTAAAAAATTGAAATTAGTTCTTTCTTAAGAAAATCATATAATCAAACTAACATAAACAGAATCAATTTCAAAAAGAAAACATCATAAAATACTTTGTATATGTATTATATTTTAGCCTATACATTCTTCATTCGTCAATTTTTTTATTAGTTTAATTTACGTAGCTATACAAATAATATTGCTATGATTGCAAAGCTAAATGATTTTAAAAATAAAAGAAAACAATTAAATTCGAATTTATTTTAAAAATTAAGAATCAAAATATGTTTACTATGAAAAGTAAATAAAAGAATATTATTTTTGATAAATTATTAAATATTTTTTTTATTTTTAATTTTGATTAGTTTATGAATATTTATCTACAAACTAATTACATGAATTAAATGATATCAAAAGCATCTTTATAGTAAAATAAAATTCTAATGGAAATATTCAAGATTTCGTAAAATTCTTGACTCAATGTAATTTGTTAAATCTTGACAAACTAGACTTAAACTGAATAAATGTTCTAATTAGAATGAAAAAAAGTATTTTATACCAGATCAAGAGCAAATCTAATACGTAATTAAGTTTATTAAATATATTTATGCCTAAAAAGAAAATGGTAATTTAAGAAATAATTTAAATTTCTATTTGAAGTTACATTTTCTGATGGTGATATCTGTATAGTATTCTTTTTTCATTTTAAAATTATATTTTCAATAATTCAATAACTTTGAATTAAGGCAATAATGAAAAATTACATTTTTATCATATAAAAAGATTAATAGGGATATTTATTTTATTTCGTCTTTCTAATTTTTTTGATACAAATAGAAGTTTTATCTCAAGATTATTTTCGAATTCCTTTTACTATGCTTTTTTTATATAAATTCACATATTGATGAAATTATCGCTAAAAGAAAGGTCAATTCAATTATGTTTTTCTTGGTAAGATCGATATTTCTTTCATTTCAAAATATGTCCGTCGGGAATTAATAATTGCTTGTGATTGGATACTGAATTGCACAATTATGCTAATTCGATATATACATATTTCTTAATAATGTGATTCCGTAATGCAAACTCATTATAATTCAATATACAGAAACAATCCAGCAAAAGATAAAACAGTCCCTACGATTATTTTATTGATTTTTTAGATAAATAATAAGTTGGATTATTAGGGATTTCGTTATGGAGAGAGAGAAACGATTTCATAATTAGGAGGTATGACTTGCCTATATCTTTACGTCCAAGACGCTTATTAAGTAATCATCAATGTTATAAATGAAATATCATGAACTGGTTCACTTCAAGTTACATTTATAAATCAAATTTTTTATCAATATTAAGCATCTCGAAATTAATTTTTTTCCACTGAAAATCTTAAAATAACTCTTTTAAAATCCAAATCACATATCACTATTACAAACAAATTTATTTACAGCTGTTCACAAGATGAATTGATAACGTAAAAATTTTAGATAAGTACAATTCAGCAGTCAGCAGTCACTTACAGCGTAAATACAAGCCTTACGCACAATAAAAACAGACATCAAAACAACTATCGTATAGCACAGCAACAGTTAATCACAGCGAGCTCAGTAATACAACGTTAACAGCAAACGGAAACACAGCTCACTAATCCGCTAGTCCAGCGAGAAGCTTCTCTTCCGAGAAAAAACTCTCAAGTAACTAACTAACTGCCAGGTTAAGGCAACCCTTCCTTTATATAACGCGCCGCTTCATGAAGGATCCAGTTGCTACCAGACTATTCCGTTCGTCAAACCAACCCGGCTGGCGCCAAACTCCTTGCCGAACGTCGCCAACTTCGGCACGCTTTCGCAGAGCTCGCATGCTTGTAACAATATATATAGAGACTCAAAATTTCAAAGGAAGAAATAGAAAAATGACAATTAAAACGAGTTCAGATCGGTTTTAATTAATTAAAATATTTTGAAAGTAATCAACATTCATTTAACCAGCCTATATATTCCAATTTGAATTGTGAAGCGCAAGTCAAATTTCTTGAGTTGCGATAAGTTATTGGAAGTAAGTTTTTTCATAATTTTCAAAAATAATGGTGTAGAGATAATATTTTTATCAAGAGACATAAAAACAATGCAATAAAAAAAAGCTCAATATTCATCAAGAGGCGTGGATAATACTGCAAATATAGTGCAATGATCAAACAAGAGACTCCTGTCGAAGAATAGGAATGAATAAGAAAAAAAAGTTCTTCTTGGTGTGGATCACATATTTTTATGGTTTTATTACATAATATACATTTGTTTCCTCTTGTTATCGCCGCAATCTACAGTTAAGATTACGTTTCTATCCAGTAGCTCAAATCATGTCCAACTATTCATAAATCATTTCCGGTAATACAGAATAAATTAAAAATGGTTCATTATCGTTATTTTAAGTATTTTTAATGCTTAACGGTTATCCCTTTTTTTCCAAAGAATCTCCTTTTGGGCAAATTCAAACTTTTTGCATGAAAAAATAAAAAAAAATCAATTAACCAAATATTTGCTTTAAATTATGTGTCGTTATATATTGCTAACGACTGAACTATACGACAAATAATTCCATCTCCATAGTTCCACAAGCATTAAAAGTATTTTTATTAAGAAAGGTAAAAATAAAAGAATAAGATGAAATCTGCTATGCATATTTCAATGTATCCTGTCAGAACATCATTTCTTGAGCGGCCAAGCACGACGTGCTCGTGCAAGTTAAATTATATTTTTATTCATTTTAATGGTTTCATTTGAATGAGTCACTTTGGTATTGCAAACGATTCCAAAATTTTTTTTTCGCATTTATTGTTTTAAAAAAATATCACATTTCCTATTTATTTCATTTCATATCATCACGTCCTCGAAATGACATTTTTCTTGGTTTTATTTGCTGTAGTCATTAACTAATTATTTTAGATTTTAAATTCGATGGCAGCGCATTATTATAAGCCGATTTCTTGACTTGCTCGTGAAGATAATAAAATATCAATTTTTCGCCAACGAGTTTTTTTTTTTTTTCGCCTCCGGATTTTAGTCTAACTCATTCCCCAAATAATATAATGTTCTAAAATAAAAAAAAAATCATAAATTATAAAATGATTTAATCTGATTCCATTCTTAGAAATCTTCCATTCTTAGAAGAAATGAAGATACAAGAGATAATATATGAATTATTATTGAATTAGATGCAGAAATATCCTAAAAGATCAAGTTATAATAGAATAATTGTAAGTCATATAAAAGAAGTAATGCAGACATCAGATGTAGCGCATCCTTGTCTTTATTTGGGCGTTCCGGGTTCGAGTCCCGGTTAGGGCATGGTTATTTTTCTGTGTGCTATCCGTGAGGTATACAAATGTGTCCCCCAGTAAAAAGGGGATTGTGTTAGCTAATGTGAGGAGTGAGTAGCAAAAGTCCAACTCTTGGTCCTAGTTGGCGCTACTATAAAAAAGAGACGCTGATTAGGCCTAAAATCAGTTACTGCCATCAACGCATTCATCCATGGCAAAGTACTATTAGTAACAACCTCAACAACAACAAAACCAGTAAAAAATCCTCGTATGATTAAGGATACAGGCATACAATAATTCGTTCGCTGTATCTATAATAAACACTATGAAAATTTCGTTATAATTCCTCCCCCAAAATTTAAAAAAAAACATTGTTAAAAATTAGTATTGTTTTGAACACGCATTGAATGGAATTAATTTTTGTTAAGAAGCAGAGAGAATGTAAAATATTTAAGAAATTCAAGT
The DNA here is from genome assembly GCA_026289955.1 of Argiope argentata. Taxonomy (NCBI): domain Eukaryota; kingdom Metazoa; phylum Arthropoda; class Arachnida; order Araneae; family Araneidae; genus Argiope; species Argiope argentata. Next base: position 4,010,547 of record JAOUZG010003912.1, on the reverse strand, counting down.
TCAGAAGTGTATATAACCACAACGAAATTGAGGGCAAAATGAACAACATTCATCATTTAAAATAACCGATATCTCCATATGGTTTTGACACAAACTCGATATTTTTCTCACGTTTGGCACCAAGATTGATAATAGCGATACTTAACAGCATAAATTTGTCAAAAATAATGGCGAAATCATTTAGCGAGTCCCCAAGTTAAAAATGATTATGAGGTATTCCATAAACAATTTGTTAAAGTGAAGTGGAGTTGAAAGTGATAAATTTTTGAGAGAATAAAAATTGTATGCTTAATTTTGTTTCTATATACATACACATAAATTTTCCTGAATTAAGTAATTATGAAGTATTTATTTAATGTAATGAGTTTTCAATTGTATGTTGCAAAATATATCTAGTGATTAATAGTTGAATCTGTTTAATAGATTTTCATTTCAAGAGAAAAATGCTATATTATTTTAACCCCTTAACAATCGTTCCCATGAGTTCATACGCTTCAGATTATAGTATTTTAAAATTATAAGATATTAAAATATAAGCAATCAGATATTCAATAATTTAATTAAAGTTATACATAATAAGCAAATTTATGAAACATTCTAATTATTTTTTTTTGTTAATTCATTGGTCAGAAGATAACAATACTTTTTAACATATACATAAATAAAAATTAAGAAATGTTACCTAGTTCAAAATGATTCGAGTTTCATTGTATAAAGAATGCATTAGGTAAAACAGATGCTTTTAAAGCAGATGTTTCAGATGCTACAAGAGAAGAGCAGGTGTTCGAATGGTGACAAATTGTTAGTTTGTAAACATTATTTACATTTCAGTTGGTGTTGGCTTAGAATAACAATTGAATTCCATTTTGCGTTAGAATTGAAAAGGATTTGTATTTCGTTTTAGGATGTCAGACTAAGGACATAATTATTAATTGTTCATCGCATTTTAGTATTCACTTTGTTAGAAAATTAAAATTTTGCAAATTGAATATTTTTTTCGCTTAATTTATCCTTGAGATTAATTTGTTCTTAAAATACATTAATGAAAACAAAACTTCTTGGTAATCTAAATATGTTTGAAACTTTCTAAATCAACTTATTTTGACATTTTCATAGCTCCACCCATAAAATCGACAATATTTATTTAACCTTCTATTTTTAACGTTGTGCGACCACTTATACTACGTGAAATACCACCATTAACTCAAGTGTTGTCCTCAGAGTACTGTGTCAGCTATTTTATATCCTTGTCGAAGATTTCATACATCCATTACACATTTCCTTTTCAGCATATTTCTATCAAGTGACCTAATTTTCGATCTACGAAGTCTCTTTCATTTTTGGATGAGATTTTTTGGATTTGTAGGGAAATGGGTAACTCTATAAACATTTTAGTTCTTAATGTGACATGTGTTTTAGGTAAGGACCAGCTCCGTTTGTTAAATTTTGAATTTAATCATGGATATAAGGTTAAAGTTTGCAAATCAGTACATGTTAGGCTATGTAATTTTTTAAAAAAAATTCATTACACGTTTTTTTTATTTTGAAGATAATACATTTTATATTTGTTTAAATTAGCTAAGAATATATTATTTAAAATTTAATTTACATTTGTAATTAAATAAAATTCAATTCAATTTTTCAAACAGTTTCTTTAACAGAATTTTAACTAAACAAATTTATTATCAATACACTTCTATATTTTTAAAAAGATATTCAATGATATATTTTAATAAAAAATAATTTAAAAGTTTATATTAATGCCACATTTATTTCGATGCAATGGTTTCTTTAGTTAGAATTATGTTTTAAAAATTCAATTGACAACAATATTTAATGCTGTTCTATAATAATTCAAGCAACTTTACTTTCTCAACAAATATATGGTACACTTGCTTTTACCAACAATTAAGGCTTAATGTACAGAAAATGAAGACTTTTGATTTTAGTCTTAAAGCAGAATTTCTGTCTTTTTTCTTATCTTTAGGATGACATTATCTGTGTAAATAATGACGTAAAAACTTCTGCCTATAAATATAATAGATATTCTGATTGTGACAATTCAGACGAATAAAACTGATAAGCTTTCTCGGATGTATCTTTTTAAGTAAATACTCTTTGTTTTAAATAAGTAACAATAAAATTTACAATCAATATATTATTTTGAGATGTAGATTTAATTGTTAATAATGCGGGAAAAATAATGTAGCGATGGCTAAGAATAGTGAGTAAAAAGTGTAATGATATTTATTTATTTTATTCTGATTATATTCCTTTACATTTAATTAATATAAAAGATACATATAATTAAAATACACTTTATTCCAAGAATGGTTTCTATACATTACAAGAATATCTGTTAAACATCTAAAAAGTTTGAGAGGTAGACGCAATTTAAAACAACGTGAAAATTTATAAACAATATTCCAAATACATTAATACAAAGAATATGGAGAAATGGCTAAGAATAACGTGCAAAAAATGTAATAGATATTTATTTTATTCTGATTATTATCATGTCAGACCATGATATTGTTTTGGGATAGAGGTTTTACAAAAATCAGTAGGTGAGAAATAAAAATTTTCTTATCTGCACTAGCATTTCAAAAAAAAAAAAAAAAAAAAAAAAAAACTTTTAATAATGTGTTGTCTTCACATTTACAAAAGTTCTGATTTTTAAAAAAAACTCAATGACAACGGCAAATAAAACCTAGAAAAATGTCATTTTAAAATGTGATTATGTGAAATGGAATAAATAGGAAATATGATGTTTTTTAAAACAATAAAGGCGAGACAAAGTTTTTTTGGATCATTTGCAATACTAAAGTGAATAAGTGAATCTTTCGACGAAACAATTTAAATGAATAAAAATATAATTTAACTTTCACGAGCACGTGGTGCTTGCCTGGTTCATAAATTATGTTCTAAAATAATACATTGAAATATACACAGCATATTTCATTTTAGCTTTTATACACTATTATAATTGTAGCTTATTTTGCATTTTGGTTACTCACTTGTGCAAAAGGTTTCATCTATTCGTCAATAAATTCAATTAATATTTGACACAATTAATTTAATTTTCATTTTTAAAAATCAAATAAATTGTATATATTTATTTCTTCTCAAATACTGTTGAAAAATAGCATTACTATATTAATTTTTTCACCATATAACTTGCTATTTTAATTCCTTATACTTTTAAAATGAATGAAAATATTTACTGAAAATTAGCAATTATTATATATTATAATATTAATTAGTTTCTAACATCCAAAATTTTGATTTTAACTTTTTCAAATTTAAGTAATTCTTTTAAAAGCATTTATTATCAAATAATTGATTTCTATTTATGTCGAGGTAATTCATGACAAATTCTTTCCTTTTCACACATACAAACAAATAAAAAAACTAAAGCTTCTTTTCATGTTCTAAAATTTTCTAATTTTATTTAAAATACTGATGACTTCCAATTTTTACCTTTGAAAAAAGATATTTTGAATTGAAATGAAAATATAAAATAAACATATTAAAAAAAGAATCCATTCAAATTCTTTCTGAATTCATCTTGGAAAAAATAAAATCATTCTTGGAAATTTTTTACGTTTATGAAGTGTTATTTTTATTTTTATTTTATTTTGGAAGAAACAGAAAGTTACCGTCAATGAAAACTCGAATACTTTTTATAGTAATGAAATAATATTTGAAAACAAATTTTATTGCTCACTGTTAAATGTTAAAAAAATTATTAAGGCAGTTTCTTTTCACTTTTTACTGACTTCTAATTAAACACGTAGAACATTCACGCATTTCTGTAATTATGTTATTATAAATACATTTCGAATATTTTTAACCTTCTTTAACCTCAAATTATTGTTTAATTGTAAAAAACTACACTCAACAAATAATTCAATAAAAAAAGCTTGAAATCATTAATTATATCAATAATTTTAAATTTAATAAAATGTTTTAGTTATTTTTAAATTTTTTAAAGTTGTTTCTATTTAAGATCATATAAGTAAAATAGATATGCTTCGAAAAGATGGCATCAACTGATCTCTAATGATAAATTGTTTATGTCTGATGACGATAAAAATAAATGAAAAAAGGAAGATTTCCTCAATTTAGATATCTGATCATTTTACCTTTTAAAAGATTTATTGAAAGAAAGGGAAAAAAGAATTTTTTTTTCTTCATATGTCAAAAAGTTGGCTCTTTTTTATTTAAATCAACGGTGAATCTACTATAATTTCAGGAGGATTTAAAAAAAGGCTTCAAAGACAAGGAAATAATAATTCAGAATGTAAAAAAAGGTTATTTACTTTCACACACTGTAAACAATTCTTTTTGTACCTGAAATACATATATTAAATAAAAAGGAATATCTTTGACATGCAGTGCAATCAAAAGTAAAAGTGAAAGATACTATGCATAAAGAAAAAGCATTGATGAAACGCATAGTGAAACTATAAATTAAAAGATTAAAATGAAATCTGCTATGCATATTTCAATGTATCATGTCAGAACACCATTTCTTGAACGGCCAAGCACCACGTGCTCATGTGAGTTAAATTATATTTTTAATCAGTTTAATTGATTCAATTAACTAGTCATTTTAGTATTGCAAATGATTCAAGAAACTTTGTCTCACATTGATTGTTTAGAAAAACATCACATTTCCTATTTATTTCATTTCATATAATCCCGTATTGAAAATGACAGTTTTCTATATTTATTTGCTGCAGTCATTAACTTCTTTTTTTAAAATCAGAGATTTTGCAAATGCGATGAAAACGGGTTATTAAAAGCTGATTTTCTGAGATGCTCGTGAAGATAATAAAATTTTATCTTTTTGTCAACGGATTTTTATCTACCTCATTCCCAAAATAACATCGTTTTTTTGACATGATAACATAACATTTGATTCAAAAGTCCAATAGGTTATAATATAAACAAAAAATCCTGAAAATAATTTAGTATTAATTTATCGAACTAAAGTAAATTCTCATTTCCTATATATAAAAAATATTTTCTCTCACACTAAAAAAATGGAATTTAGGATTTCATATAAATGCTAAGCAATCTAGACTAAATGGTATTTTCTATTGGTTAACTACTCAGAGAGTGGAATAATGACTTCTATTAGTTATTTCAAAATGTCCGAAGTTTGATTAATGTTTTATTTATTTAGTCGAAGGAATTCTAGCTGCTTTTTCAAAAAGGAAAATTGAATTTTGTGGAAAATGAGAAGGAAGAGGTATGTAATATTAAATCTCACAGAACTAAAGAACTGAAAAGAATTTGCTTTATTTTCTTTTAACTGAAAGAAACAAAAATTGTTTATTAAAAAGATTTGAATCTGAATAAATTCAAGAATTTTCTTGCAATTATCAATTTTAAGAAAAAAATTATTTTATATTAGAAATTTATTACTTAAACATTTGTGAACTGATACATGTATTACTTTTTTAACAAAACATATAGTGAAAAGTGTGGTTTAAATGCAATAATTTCCTAAAATTTTCCATTTACTTTAAGGTTAGATCTTTTTTGGTAAAAATTTAGGAATATTTCATATTATATTACATGACTAGACTGTATTTAATATAAGGACTTCAAAACTCGGAAATGCAGCTATTATTTATAATAGTATTTCTAAAAATTAAAATAAAAAATATTTTTTTCTTTCTGTACAAATATATAATTAATCATGAAATAATTTTACGTGCAAAACGAGGTAAATAAACAAAAAAAAATAATTAAATAATTTATAATATAAGTTTAAATATCTACAAATATAATGAAAATAAACTATGGAATGCATAAAAATATTAAATAATTAAATAATTTTGTCCTGTAAAGGAAACGAGTACAATTTTTTTCAATTGATTAATTACAAATATAATGCGAAAAAACATTATTTAAAATATTAGTTCATGAACAAACAATGATTAAAACAATCACACGTCAGTCATCAAAGTAATTATAAAATTTAAATAATTGTGATACTTGTAACTTCGGAATATAAAATATTCCTTCCTTTTAAACAAACAATTTTAAAATAAATTTTGAATATAAATATTAATTTATTTTATACCTGATGCTTAAATGTGTTTTTAAGTTCTTAGAAAATGAAAGAGAACGACGTCCAGGATTGAAAGCATTTTTTAATCGTTCTTTTGTAAAAAAAAAGTCCATTAAAGTACATGATTCCATTTGAAAAAAAAAATATTTTTCATAATGTAAAATCAGGATAATTATTTTTATTATACTTTTTCGGAAAAACTTCTCAATTTCGAGCAAACGATTTAAATAAACAGACGATATTTTTTCCGACGTATTTTACGATAAAAAAATCAGTCATATTTATGCTTCATCTTTCAAAACAAATTTCAGTAATACATAAATTATTATCTTTTACATTTTTCTTCATTTTATTTTCTAATGTAGAATAAATTTTGATATTTCTCTTACATTATTTAGAAACTTAAGAATTCGAAAATTTTAAAATGACTTTTTAAATTCTTCAAAACAACGAATTGCTTTTTTTCTGATTACTGGAAACAACAAAATAGTGTTTTGATCTCCAAGAATAATATATTTCTGCAATCGTGAAATGCCTTATCAATAAATTTCTCGAAACATTTTTTATATATAAATTAGAATCAATACAGAAGATTTGAGGACATTGCCAGACTTTTACAGGAAAAAATTGCATTATGTCAGACGATATTGCTTTACAACAATATATGTGAAATAAAGGAAAAAAGAACGATTCTCAGAAAGCTAAATTGGAAAGTATTGCGTCATAAAAGATATGAATGAAGAACTTTTCGAAATCTTCTAGACGATTTTTTGGTGAAAATTTGATTTCGATATTCACAATAACAATTCAGTGGAATTACTAAATTTCTCTCCAAGAAAATGGTGACATTTATCTTTTTTTTCTGCATTCTAATTATGTAATAGTTTCCAAGTAAATGAGTTTTTGCAGAATGTTTTTTGAAAAATGTTTGGATATTAATGCAAAAAATAAATTTATATAATATAGAGGAAATGAAAAATAAATAACTGTATTTTTGATATTTCAAACTTATATTTTAATTGTTATCATCAAAAAAATATTTACTTTTGAGAATCAGATATGAAATCATGATGCATTTGTATCTCAAACAATGTATTATTTCATGAAATGAAGTGTATTGTATTTTATACATTTATTTTACAGATTAGATTTAATGTAATGAGATTTTTTCTTATGCTCAGAATCCTATGGTTTTAAACTCTAAATAGTTATATGTATTTGCTGTTATTGTTTTCCACTTTACAACGCAAAGAAGGGTGCAGTACCTTTTGAGGGTGAGTCATAGAACAGACTCTCCAACCGCCACGAAGGCACACGGATTAACCATCAGCACTGAATGACTGAAACCTTTCAACAGCAATTAGTGGAAACTGTGTCTGAGTTCTAATGGCCGTCACCGGTGACGGTACAACCCTCCCCGAAGGAAGTACGTACCGTCATCGATGGGAGGAGCTTTACCACCACCTATTTGTGTACCCACCGGGTTGGCGACATCCAACTACCATACCGGAAGCATATCATCTTCATTTACGAGGTGCCCTACCGGGGTATAATTTCTAAGGGTATGGGCCCCCGAGCATCCGAGGGCAAAAGTCTGACTTCTAGCTCACACACTACACAAACCTTTTTTAGCGAGCGGATTTCTTTCTAGCATTTCTTTCATTTATCGATAGGTTGTAATTTGGATTTGGAACAGAGAAAGACCACCTCTGACCCAGTACTTCTAGTGGTATTAATTTGGACAAGGGGGACTTTGTTACCAAGGCAGATTTAACATACGTCAGCCACCACACACAGAGAGGCAGACAGACATTTGGAGTATCTTCAGGTGGAGGGCTCGAACTCGTCCCCCAAGAGAGGCGAATTAAACAATTTACCAACCGGGCTATCACAGCCTCAATTACTTGTATTAAAAATCATGTTTTAGTCAAAAAAAGGAATAATTTTACTAAATCTTCATTTCTTAAATACCTTCCTCTTCTGTATAGTGTTAAATCTATGATTTCTAGAGCAATGTTATAAGATACATAAATCCTCAGATTTTTATTTTCAGTTTCACATTGGAATTTTGTGAAGATGCTGAAGAATGTATTTAGATAAATGTGTTTGTCGGATTGAAGTGAAACCTTTCTTTGAATTTCTACTTTATTACCCTAAAAACAAGCCAAATATCATGTATATAAATCATTCTGCTTTTCAGGAATCGGGTTATAAACGTGGAAATGTATAGAAAGATAGAATATAAACCCGTTGATGAAAAGTCATATTTTGACAAGAATGGACACTGTAAATTTGTGCACCAAAATTGATTGATTTAGATCCTTAATTATAGCAATAATTATGCTAATTTGCTCTTACATCATCTTGCATAATTTCGAGGGATTTCATTTCGCAATATAAATGGATAAAATCAATTGCAAAAATACTATGTATCAAATTCCTTAAATTTATTTCAAAGTATTCTGTTTTATGCTTAAATGAATAGATAGGTAGACAAATCAATACATAAAGAATCATAATTCCCACAACGTGCTTATCGAACTAAGGTAGATTTAAAACATGCAAGTTTATTAAATTATACTCTTTAAATATTTCGTATTTGCACTGTTTATAAGAAAGTAAGGACTTATTTTCATTTCATCGGAAACAACAATCAAATCCAAGTGTTGTTTCTGCAATATGCAGTTAAGTGCAATAGTTATTAGTTGGATTAGCATACAACTTACTTTATTGACTTAGAAATACTTAGCTACATTCTCTATTTCCTTCAGTTGTTGTTATTGTTATTAGTGGCACTTTCCCGAGGCATCAGCGAATTTTAAGCCTAAAGAAGCGCCTCTGTTTTGAAGTAGCACTAACTAGGGCCAAGGGTACGATTTTGATACTCATTCATCACAGTCCCTTGCACAGCCCCTTTTCACAGGGGAACGCATTCATACACTTTTCAGAAAGAACACAGAAAAACAACCATGCTTTAACGGGGGGTGCCCATATCTCGGAGAAGACGCGTTACCTCTGTATCAGGACGCCGGCTCAACTATGTAATAATAAATACTGACACGAATTCTTATATTTTGAAATGTTCTCTTATAATTAAATATTCCTAATTATTCCCTTTCTTTCCTATTCCACTTTCTATGCAGGACAAAAAATTTGGCATAAATTATTAAGATAATATATGTCATAATATATTGAGTTATAGATTAACTCAAGCCAAAAATTAATGTTTTAAATAAATAAGTTTTCATCAATGCATATAAAAAAATGGCTAAATTTAAGCCTACAAAAGAAAAAATCGTGTTTTTTTTTCCAGTCTGAACGACAAAATATATTTACGTTTGCTTTATTACTAAGGTAATGGAATTGAACTATCTTTCAATACTGAAAAAGGTCAATAAGAACTTCATGAAGTCTAAAGCCTTCAATTAATCACTTTTATCTTCATTCTTTTATAATGACTTCTCCGACTAGACTGGACTGAGAATTCCTTACTATACCAAACATGATTAAATGTAAAAGAAAATTATTAATAAAGTATTAAAATTTTATAATATATTTTTAGACTTTATATTTTATTATGTATTGGTAAAAACCAATAATTAGAAAACTTATTTATCTCTATGATGAGATTTCATAAAGAGATTGTATTTCTATCAAAATATCCTTTTTTCAGAACTTTGAATTCAAATTTTAGACTTCCGATCCTCCTTAAATAAAAAAACAACTTTTTAACAATGTACTTTTACTCTCTATAGTTCATGTACTTTCCCTAAAGTTGATTTACGGTTCCCTGGATTCAAAAATAAGTGGAAGATAAGGGAATTCAAAGATATCATAAGAAAGATATCATAATTAGATATTATAACTTAAATCTGGAATAGTCTGCAATCTATGTGTATTTTATTTTATCTAGCAGTTTTAGTACTTTCTACTGTAAATAACTGTTAATATCAAAAAGTATTCGAGAAACTGCAATAATTGGCTTGAAAATACATTTTATAGCGGGACTGTTAACGGTTAAATTAATTTTAATTAATAACATAGCATTAAAAATACAGACAGAGTTCTATAGAGTCTCTAAAAATTCTCTTTATAGCCACATTGACTTTATATAAGTTAATTTTATTTTATAACATAACATAAAAGATCTCAAACATTGTTTTCAGTCCTTTAATCTATTGTTTTTCTAAAACGATTTCTCTAAAAAGTCTCTTAATGGATGCATTGGCTATAAAGCATTTAAAGTTATTTTATAATATAGCATTAAAGACCGGGTTAATTGTTTTAAGGAGTTTCGTTTATAGTTTTTCTGGAAGAATTTCTCTAAAAAGCCCCTAAAAATTCCCTTTATAGAATCATTGGCAATAAATCAATTAATTTTATCTCATAACGTAACATTAAAGATCAGGTTCTTTGTTTTTAGTCATTTCATCTATAGTTTTTCTTAATGAATTTCTTTAAAAAGCCATTAAAAATTATCTTTATAGAAGCATTGATTATAAGTCAATTTATTTTATTTGATATCATAACGCTAAAGATCGGGTTCATTGTTTTCAGTCGTTTCATCTATAGTTTTTCTGGAAGAATTTCTCTAAAAAGTCTCTAAAAATTCTCTTTATAGAAGCCTTGAATATAAATCAATTTATTTTATTTTATAACATAACATAAAATATCTCAATCATTGTTTTCAGTCATTTCATCTATAGTTTTTCTGGAAAAATGTCTCTAAACAACCTCTAAAAATTCCCTTTATAGCCGCATTGACTCTAAATCAGTTAATTTTATTTTATAACATGACGTTAAAGATCAAGTTCACTGTTTTCAGTCATTTCACCTGTA
>JAOUZG010003912.1:3982085-3999613 GCA_026289955.1 Argiope argentata | reverse complement strand
TTGTTAAATTAAATAAGAAGAAACTAAAAATTTGAGCACTTTTCAGATAGATTAAATTTTTCGTTGTTGTTACTTATGGCAATTACTATGAACAAGCCCCCGGCTGATACAGCTGCAAGGAGCGTATTGCAGCTGTATCAGCCGGGGGCTTGTTCTTGAAAGGAGCATATCTTGTTTTTGAACTAGGGCCAAGAGTACGACTTAGCTACAAACTCACCACATTCGCTTGCACAGCCCCCTTTTACAGGGATGCACAGTCACACATTTCACAAAAGAACAACCATACCTAAACCCAGACTCGAACCCGGACTCCCAGGATACGAAGAAGACGTGCTACTTTTGTGCTCCCTGATACAGATAGCACACAAAAGAACAACCATGCTCAAATCGGGACTTGAACTCGGACTCCCAGAACATGAGCAAGAATTGCTACCTCTGTGCCAGAAAGCCGATAGATGTTTTGCATTGGCGTGTAATAATTTCCTATACAGTTTATTTTGAGTGTCGTGGAAACTGATCTTAGAAAATCAAATCAAATATAAATGGAATTAAGTAATTTTGTATGTTGATAGTATATTTCGACAAAAAAACCGGATTGCGATGTTTCTGTTCTATTTAAAAGGGCCAATTAACAAAACGGAAATGTACACTGTTAAAGAGAAATATTTAGAAGGAAGAACAATATATTAAAAAAAATCACACACTATGATGGGAGTTTTCTGTTCCATTGAAAGAGCAATTCAACAACAGTGAAACGTTCACAATTAGATAGGAATCTATAGAAGCTAAAATGATATATTAGAATGATATAGAAGCTAAATAAATGATACTAAAATGATATAACATTTTTTTTTACAAATATAAGAATAAAAGGTTTTTGGTCAATTGATAGAAGTAAATAAACATCGGAAGAATCCAGATCATTAGAGAGAAATTGGCAGAAGAGAGAATAATTTGTTAAGAACAAGTGAGTTATTGAAAGAATAATAATCAAATAAAATAATTGATTCTATTAATTTAAAATTTAAGAAGGAAAACAATTTTTACAATCACACCAAAATAATATAATATATTTTTTTCTTTGACTCTACCAAATATATCAATTACTGCGAATTATAGATTAAAAAAAGAGCAGAATGAAATATTAAAATTAAATTAAAACTATTATAATTGTATCTTTATATACAGTTATTTAAGGGGAAAAAAAGTACTTATATTTTAAAAGTGGGCGTTTTAATGGTATCACTTTACGCCGCCTGTAAAGTTTTCTAAGAGCACACAAAAACCCATTGCGCATATTATGCCTTGCATATTATTTTTATTGTTAAGTATTAATTATATATTTTTTATTTACATAAGGCTCAAATATTAAGAAAAGATCACTTTTGGAACGCAAAAGATATTTTTTAGGAATTTGGAAAATAATTTTTTTAATGTTAGTCTCTATGCTGAAAATTATAAACAGGTATTCAAAATTATATCTAATAAATACAAGAAGATTTCAATTAGAATCAATGAATGAAGTTGGAAAGAAGTGCACAGATTAAAATGTTAATAAATTAGCTATATCTACAAAACCATCTTTCATATATTCATTATTTCGTTTTTGGTGGATTTTCAGCATAAGTATTAGCTTCTTAAAATAAAATATACCTCTATCTGGTAGTTCATATACAAAAAAATGGTCTTAGAAAATTATGAAATGAATACTTTTCTCATGCCGTAAAATTACTTTGCATAAATCATTTATTTAGTATATATTATGATTCTTTAAAATTTTCATGACTATTTATTATTTTGCTTACTGTGTTCTCCATATAAAATGAGTGATTAATTTTTAAAATTAATGTTAAATATATCATTTATAGTAACGATAAAAAGTGAAAACTCACAATAAAGGCAGATAAAATAAGTCTATTTAAAAATTTAAAAAATGTATGCTAAAAATTTTTTTTAAATCTTCTTTTTATTTAACCTTTTTCTCCTTTATTGTCTGAAAATTAAAAAAACAAACAAACAAACAAATTGGAATTATTTATAGTTGGAATGAATGGAAAATATATAAACTATTAAAATAATTCCATATTTAAAAATTCCTTTTATTTATTCTTTTACTACATTTATTGCCAGATAATTAAAAAAATGGAATTATTTATAGTTGGAACGGATGGAAACTTATATAAAATATTAAAACCATTCCATATTTTAAAAAATCCTTTTATTTAACCTTTTATTACATTTATTGTCATAGAATTTAAAAAAATGGAATTATTTATCTTTGGAATGAATGGAAAATATATAAACTATTAATATAATTCCATATTTAAATATTCCTTTTATTTATTCTTTTACTACATTTATTGTCAGATAATTAAAAAAATGGAATTATTTATAGTTGGAACGAATGGAAAATATACAAACTTTTAAAATCATTCCATTTTTAAAAATTAAAATATTCTAAATTTCATATTTTATTTATCACATTTTAGAGCCTCAAAAAATTACTCAATATTGGATTTTCGGTATAAAACCCTTCATTAAAATTAGGAGGGGGGAAATCTATCGGTAGAGGGGGAGGGGCTCAAAAACAGTGACAGTCGGAAACGCATGGAAAGACGAATGACATTCTACTTACCGCCATAACTCTTCACTACATCCATTCCAATCATGTGGCATTCAGAAGATTTTCACAAGACTCGAAAAGTAGTTTCAGATGCCGGCATTTAAAAATACAGCTCGAATGTCACATATGGCGACATTTCGCCGCTCAACGCTTTCACAATCTTCAACGCTCACTGTGAAAACGCTGGATAAATTCGCTCTCTACCGGCTAGATTTACGGTTCACTTTATCACGCGCCGTGGAATGTTGGAATCTGTTCTCCTAAACCAGAAAGCACGCTAGCTCCCCCCTTTACAGCCGGGTTCTTTCCCTAGTCCACCAATCAGGAGGCTCCGAGATTCCTCCAGTGGAAATTCTTTCCCTCCGCGCGCGCTCACTCCATCCATCTCTTTCTCGGTGTGTTGCGCCTATCGATGAAACCGAGAATCGAATAATCGATTAGACGAAGACGATACGATAGCGCGCACTTTCAACGCTTTGTTTTGGAGAACAAAAAACGCGAGCCGCCTATGAAGATGCTGACTAAAAAAACAAACAAATAATCGGGGCCAATGAACTTTGCCAGCTTATTTTCGAAAATAAGAGGAAAAAAGGTAATTTATTAATTAGTCAGGGGGTAATTATCGAGATTGGGCTATATCATAACTTCTTTGAAACATCCGATCATAAAATGGACGATTTTTATTGCATTATGTAAAGTAATTTAAGATATTGTATTTCTTATAGATATTGCTAAGTGATTAATGCTGAAGATTAATTGTTTGCTCGCTGATGCCATATATTAAATTTAAATTAAAAAATTTAAAAATTTAATAGACATTCTATCATTAATGTAAACAGAAAAAATATATATTCTTGAATATAATTTATTAGCAATAATCTTTCTCTTTCTCTACTTAAATGCATGTAGGCATATTTTAGCAGATGCTTATCCAATAAAAGAAACTTTTTTAAAAATTGAGCTTCGATTGATTTCACCAAGAGAAGTATAAATTGTTCAAAAAACAAACAGTAATAAAAGGTGCGTTAGTATATGTCGGCACATTGGAACAAAAGAAACAGTCTTGAGAGATTTTTCTATGAGATTTTGATAGGAATTTCTATGACACGTGTTGATTTAGGGAAGCAGTTAAAAGAATGTTATAAAGTTTAAGTATTTTCATCCCTACCCTCAGAGAGAGATCACAACGACGGAATTCTTCAAATTTCGTCCTAATATCTTTATGGAAAAAAAACTAAAATATACTTTATATTTTGTTTTTTTAGTTCCTTAGGGAAAAATAATACCGATAATTGAGAAAATCAAATTAATAAACATATCACAACAATAGAGAAAATAAAATTCTCGTATCTTCCTTTATATATTGTTACAAATCTGCAATGTTGCTTCTCAGCATGGTTAGTTCAATCTCTGGAAAGACCGTTTTACCGTGAGCTCTGTTCCATGCTGATAGGATGGCGAATCAGCAAACACAGAGCTTGTTGCCAAACTTGGTGAAGATTTGGTGACATATAGAAAAATTTACTAACTTTGGCGGCACAATAGATAATACTGAATAAACATAAAGATATTAGGTGATAGAGTTAATAGGAATCGAGATATGCCCGATTGTTTCACAATTTTCTCAGTTTCTGAGTTATGTTGGATGCTGGTACGATGGCGAATCAGCAAATTTAGAGCTTATCGCCAAACTTGGCAAACATTTGGGGACATAGAGAAAAATTTAGTGACTTTGGCGACACAATAGATAATCCTAAATAATCTTAAAGAATTGAAGTGATAGAGTCAAAAGAATCTAAACATGCCTGATTGTTTCACAATTTTATCAGTTTCTGAGCTATGATGGATGCTGATGGGATGGCGAATCAGCAAAGACAGAGCTTATCGCCAAACTAGGCGAACATTTGGGGACATAGAGACAAATTTAGTGACTTTGGAGACACAATAGATAATACTGAATGATCTTTAATAATTTAGGTGATAGAGTCAATAGGAATTTAAATATGCCTGGTTGTTTCACAATTTTCTCAGTTTCTGAGCTCTGTTGGATGCTGGTAGGATGTCGAATCAGCAAAGACAGAGATTATCACCAAACTTGGCGAACATCTGGTGACATAGAGACAAATTTAGTTACTTTGGAGACACAATAGATAATACTGAATATTCTTAAAGAATTTAGGTGATAGAGACGATAGGAATCGAGATATGCCTGGTTTTTTCACAATTTTCTCAGTTTCTGAGCTATGTTGGATGGTGATTCAACAAATCCAGAGCTTATCTCCAAATTTGGCAAACATTTCGTGTCATGGATACATATTTAGAGACTTTGGCGAAGCAATATATATAATACTGAATAAAATTTAAAAATTTAGGTGATATAGCCAATAGGAATCGTGATATGCCTGATTGTTTCTCAATTTTCTCAGTCTGGCAGTCCAAGCTGAAGACAATCTTGGAAAGAGTTAAAGGAGAATAGTTGAATCAAACCAGCGAAGAACAAGCGTCGTATGTTGCTGATACGATTGATGATGTTTATCATAAGAAAAACATAGAGACGTTTATTAAGTAGTGAGTTGGCAAATGTACACAATTAAGGTGAGGAGACCGTGGAGAATTGCAGACGTTTGGAGAGATTGCGCATAGAGTAACTACGTAGATACCATCCTTCTACTGAATTCAGATTGGCTGATTTGTGTGCAGTGGCTGTTATTACTACTGATTACTACTTGTGGATACTGTTTGTTGTAATATGAGGCTTTGTGTTGCATGTACTTGTCTCGGTTGTAAATCTGTTTTCTGTCTAATCCTGTTCTTTGTATAAGTGAAAATCGTTGTCGTTCGTTATTGAGGCCTATTAATTGTTTTAAATATATACACCTATTACTAGTCATCCCGTTGGATTTACGGATTTAATAGAAATGAAGTTCCGTAACTTTTGTTTATTGTAACATGGCTCTTCTGAACGACTGGTTTCTTCATCAACTAACAAATCGAAAAAACCTCGAATTAATAATGATAAGATTACATGAACTAAGTAATGAACAAGTAAACGAACAATTTTAACGGCTAAGGAAATACTGTAAAAAATAACGATAAGAACAGGCATAAATAGTGATAAAATAAACGCATGCCAAAGCTCTAAAAAGTAATGAAATTTTCTAAAAGTTGCGAATTGGCAAACAATTTTTACTGTTTATCATTGTAAAGCTGAATAATTGTTTAGAATAGTAAAAAACGGAGAACCTAAGCCACAGATTTAGTTTAATTAAAAATAAATACGCATCTTCCTTTATATATTGTTACAAATCTGCAATGTTGCTTCTCAGCAGAGTTAGTTCAATCACTGAAAAGAGCGTTTTACGGTGAGCTCTGTTGGATGCTGGTAGGATGGCAAATCTGCAAACACAGAGTTTATCGCCAAACTTGGCAAACATTTGATGGCATAGTGACAAATTTAGTTACTTTGGCTACACAATAAACAATACTGAATATTCTTAAAGAATTCAAGGTCATATTTTAGTTAAATAATATTTATAATATAATCCGTTTTAAAGGAACATTCGAAATATTTTGAGGAGGACCGTGTAATTTTGAACAGGGGCTAGAGGACATTGATAACACTTGAGTTGGTACACGCTCTTCAAATTTCTACACCTACCAGAAGGTGGATCAGCAAAGTAACAGAAGAAATAGAGAAATAACTGAAAATGCATTTTATATTTTTAAAATACTTGAAAGTAGTGTTAAAATCATATTTTAATTTAATAAATTATTGTTATAAGTTATTATTCTCTTTATATATAAATTGGTGGAATTAGAAAGTCAATGGAGATATTTAATTTTTTTTTAAATTAAATCATCAAATAGTTAATTTAATGGAATTTAAAGAAAACAATTTCAAATTGTGTATTAAGAAACTCATTACTTTAATTCGTATAAACGGCGTTATTGCATCAAAATTTTTCAGCATTTCTTAGTCATTTTATAAAAATATTTATTAAATATTACTAAACAACTACAAATGTATTTTTTTAGTAATTTGTATTATACCGTCCAACTTTATCACCAAATTTTATGACGTTTGCCAATAAATTGCTAAAGCGCCAATTATGGCAAACCGGCAATGGTGTAACCCCTTGATCTTTATCGCCAAAATTTAAATTTCTCGCCAATCAGTTACTAAACCGTTGGTGATCTTTGGCGAAGATCGTATAATTCGTAATTACCTGTATTTTTTTATTACAATGTAAGTCTCGCATGGGAAAAATCGGCGATATAAAAGAAAAGAAAATTTACAGAAAATAGATGTACAAATCATGATTAACATTTAAATAAAAACTCTTTACGCAAAATATTTTAAATAAAAAATAGGTTTATATAATGTAATAAAGCATTTCATTAAAGTTTTGTTCGGTTTAAATTCCTTTTAAAAATCGATCTTTTTTGAAGGAATATGAGAGATGTTTCCAGAAGCCATTTTGAAAAATTCAGATTCACAATGCACTCTCGACATGCACTCTCCATATTTTTACACCATTCTAATTGATAAGCATTTATTAATAATGGAATTGTATCTTTTTAAATATATTCAATCATTCTAAAAATTCCAGGTGAATTTCAAAACAATCTAAACATGTTAAGTGCCAAAATGCTACAATAGGCATTGAATCCATGATTCAACAATATGGCTTCATAATATGTGCATTTTGCGATGACTTTCTTTTGATGGATTCGAACAAAATGCTTAATTTGCTTAATTATGCAATTAAATACTGAATTTTTAAACCTATGTTTATTTAATCATATAAGCACATGATGTTGTTTTGAGAGGAAATATTTGGCATCAGCAAAAATCCGTAGATGAAAAATAAAAATTTTATTATCAGCATGAGCTTCTCAAAAAATCAGCTTTTAATAAATTGTTGCCATTGGATTTACAAAACCTCTGATTAAAAAAATCAGTGAATGACTACAGCAAATGAAACCTAGAGAAAGGTCATTCAGAGCACGTGATTATGTGAAATAAAATAAATGGGAAATGCGATATTTTTTTAAACAATACATGCGAGACAAAGTTTTTTGGAGCGTTGCCAATACTAAAGTGACTCATTCGATGAAACGACTAAAATGAATAAAAGTATAATTTAACTTGCACGAGTACGTGGTGCTTGGCCGTTTAATAAATGATGTTCTGATATGATCCATTGAAACATGCATAGCATATTTCATTTTAATCTTTTTTTTTACCTGACATTTTTAGTTTCTAGCTGCAACAGTCAATAATACACTAACAGCCAGGCAGACATTATTCATATGAATTGGATTTAGCTCAAAATTTGATGCATTCTACAAATTTGGTGTAAAGTCTGATTATTAAATTTAATCTTTATATCTGAAAGTATGTTTGTGCTATAACAATAAATTAGATGATTACGTTAAAAATTTATACAATTTTTATTACGTTAAAATATTGATATTTTTTATATGCTTGATAATAATTCCTATATTTTGTATTCTGTTTTGATATTTTTTATTTATAAATTGATTTCTTTATGCGATTTGAGTTTTGTTACTCAGCTTAATATTTGCAAAATAACATTGATTTTTATGTTCACAAAATAAATGTTTTAAAGCTATTTTAAATTTCTTTTTTTTTCAAATTATAAATATTGTTAATTTTTTTTACAAAACAATCAAAATTTAATGCATGTTTTTTGTTCAAATTTATTATGATGATTTATCAATATTTGCAGTTTCATTAAGCATGGAGAATAAGTAATCAATTACTTTAAAATACTCTACAATCATTTTAATGTATCACAATCCCATAAAAAACCCTGAAAATTCCGTGTTAATTATCAGTCTAATATTTAAAGTTTGAATAAAATGAAAGCTTCGCTCTTAGTTTTGGAACTACGTAAATATTTATTAAGCAGGATTTTAGGGCATGCAACTTTGCTTTTATCCTTTTTTCAGCCAAAAATTCTGCATTTTTCCTGATTTTTTTAAAAACTTTTGGCTTTCAACAGTTGTATTTTAGAAACATTTATTTTTTTAAATCAATATATTTTATACGAATATTTGAATTTATTTCAATTTTAAAACAGTTTTCTGTATGAAAAAAACGAATCAAACCAAGCATATTCTTATTTTTTAAAAAATAACAGAAATATATGATTCGAAACATGCATTTTAATGTAAATGTTTCGAAATATCGAGTTTCAATTTCTTGATATTTTTTTCTTTATAAATGGAAGCGCAAAAACATAAAATTTATTTTATGCAAACATTAAAATATATAAAAATTTTACAACGACTTCCCAGATATATTGTGATTTCTTTTCACGTCTTCGAATTTTTTGATATGTTTTTTATCTTTATAAATGTGAATGCATAATCGTAAAAGATGCTGAATATAACTTTGATAAAAACCATGCATAAGACCACCTTCTTCGTAGCTCTTTACAACTAATACCTGACTATTAATACATACATATACAACCCTTTAAAGATCAGAATCATAATTTGAAACGAATATATTACGAGCTTTTAAAGAAGCCATTTTGTCCGTATCAGACCTTCAATACTTTGAAGACGAAATGTAATATCATTCGCAAGTTTCAGTACTTAAACGGTGGTCTAGGAAACCCATAACTATCTATAAAAGATCTTTCTGTCTATAAACGGAAACACAAGTGCCTATAAAGGGTTTCACAGTCTATTTATTTTGGGGAACGAGAATTCTTACGATATTTGAATATCAAGTGCCACCGTTGACAAGGGCGGGAATGGTTGAAATGAAAGGCGATTTATTTTCAGACATTGTTTTATGGATTTTAAAAGACTGTTTTTGAATATTATGATAGATAGAGATACGTGATTTTGTAAATTATGCCGGAAATATAATACATTTTAAACAATAGTGGATGACACTATTAAATAAAGATTAAAATAAAATCTTCTATGCATATTTCAATGCATCATGTCAGAACATCATTTCTTGAATGGCCAAGCACCACGTTCTCGTGCAAGTTAAATCATATTTTTATCCATTTTAATGGTTTCATTTGAATGAGTCACTTTGGTATTGCAAACGATCCAAAAAACTTTGTATCGTATTTTTATTGTTTAAAAAAATATCACATTTCCTATTTATATCATTTTGAATAATCACGTGCTAAATATTACATTTTTCTAGGTTTTATTGTTTAAAACACTCAGAGATTTTGTAAATATGATGGCAACGCGTTATTAAAAGCAGATTTTTTTAGGTGCTCGTGCAGATAATAAAATTTCAATTTTTCACCTATGGATTTTTGTTGACGCTCATGCCCAAAATAACATCTGGTTCTGACATGATAAAAAAACAATAGCAACCTCTTACATGTTAAAAAAACAATTTGGCACATTTATTAAATTTAAATTCTCTAGAATCATTTATGGATTTTTATAATTCGATATACCGGCATTTTAAATATATTTTATTTTCTATTATTTTTTTTAAATAAAACCATGTTGATAACAAATTGAGTATACGTTTTGTGTTAAGGCAATTTCTATTTGTATGAATAATATAGAATATATGTGCTGAAACTATACAGAACTATTTCTATTAAATTTTAAGTGTACCAAATGTGGCACAGATGCTCATTGAAAGATATTAATTTGCATTTAAGTGAGAGGTTTTGAATTTTTTAATAATGGCAATCAATTAAAAATTACTCATAATTTTGACAATTTTTAGAGATAACTGCAGAACATATGACCACAAACTGTTGCATCAGCCAGCAGATTTGGAGCTCGGTGTTTAGCATAGAAGTTTGGTAAAGGTCTATGCACATACATTATGCTGGCTTTGTAGTACAGAGATAGCGCATCTTCCTCGTTTCCTAGGAGTTCCGTGCTCGAGTCCCAGTTCAGGAATGGTTGCTTTTCTGTGTGCTATCTGTGAGGTGTGTGACTGTGCCCCCCTCCCTGCCAAAAGGGGCAGTGAAAGCTATTGTATTGATTTTCTAGCTAAGGCGTACTCTTGGCCCTAGTTGGCGCTACTTCAAAAGCAAGGGATGTTCCTTTCGGCTTAAATCTGCCACTGTATCAGCAGAGGGGGGGACTTCTCCATAGGCAAGTGAAATAAGTAACAATATAAAATAATTGAAAATTCTTATCTCCCTAAAAATATATATTTAAAACGGCTATTTAAAATACTATTAACTTCCGAGTTGATTTCCCTCAAAAACAGTTTGATTATCTACATATGTAAGCAAGCCGGAGTCCTAGCGTAGGGATCCCCTAGATCTGGGCATCCTGGGTTCGAGTCCCGGTTCGGGCATGGTTGCTCTTCTGTGTGCTATCTGTGAGATGTATGAATGTGCTCTCCTTTAAAAAGGGGTTGCGAAAGCGAATGTGTTGAGTGTGTAGCTAAGTCTTACTCTTGGCCTTAGTTGGCGCTACTTCAAAAACAAGACACACTCCTTTCGGCTTAAAATCTTCTGATAAATATCAATAGTTCTTGTCCATGGCAAGTTATATAAGTAGCAACAACGACAAACAATATAACATGACGATAGGAAAATATCGTAAACTGGTTGATAAAAATTTATTTTCAGATTGATATACAATTTGGCATAGTGGTAAAATCTTGGCGAATGCGCAGTAGCGTTTGAGGAGAGGGGAGTGCCAGCTCAGATGTCATCCTCGTCATATGATAGCAGCTCAAAATTACGAGGAGCATTCCAAAATAGCTCTATTGTTGCTTTTGAGAGGGACGTTAATATAAATAAACTAATCTAAACAATTAGCACATGTATGAACTTTGCTCCCATTCAGTTCTCATTACGTTATTGTGTTAAATGATATTCAATAATCTTAGATAATTTAGGTGATAGAGCCAATAGGAATCTAAATATCCCTGATTGTTTCACAATTTTCTCAGTTTCTGAGCTCTGGTCGATGCTGGTAGGTTGGCGATTCAGTAAAGACAGAGCTTATCTCCAAATATGGCGAACATTTGGTGACATAGAGACAAATTTAGTAACATTGGAGAAAAAAATAGATAATACCGAAGAGTCAGCTGATTTCCCTGTTTTTTTTTCTTAGTTATATTCACGTTACTTTTTTAAAGCAGCATTATGGCTGTTTTCAGACATACTTTGTAATTATGAACCATGGACAGGGGACGAGGACGATTTCATCTCCTCTCTATACTTCTGCATCACACCAACTGGTGAAGGTTTGGCCCTGAAGGATTTACCGGCCATCAGACCAACCTAAATAATGGTTCTTCGGTAGAATCTAGCCTCTAACTTGAAACCCTTCGTCTACGAGGGGTCGTAGACGAAGGTCGCTGGTCATAGTAGACGTAGGTCGAAGTCATGGTGACCTGGTCGCCACCTGGTCACCATGTCCTCAACGTTACTGAGAATTTCCCCGATAATTTTAAAAGTAAATCTAAAATCATCTAATTTTTTCTTGGTATGTCGTAGCGAATTTTTAATATATTCTTCTTTACCAGAATAATTTATTTTGACCTGATGGCCAGGACTAAAGTTATACTAGTGAAACATTTCGATTTTCATGATCATAATGCATTAAATGGTTTTTCCCTTTCTTCCATACGTAGTAGCATTTTGGACCCCTGAGATCAAAAACTACATTCATGTAAAATATTCATCTGTCTGTATATCTGTGGCAAAAATAACTCAAAAACACTTTGACGGTAAAAATTTAGTATGCATTTTTCATCTCAAATTTGAAAATTTCTATCAAACTTTGAGTAAGCTATGCTCAGAAGCAGTTCGTCTGTTAGATTAAAAATTAACACGATAAATACAAAACTAAAAAACTAAATAACTTAAATTCTTTATACTTATTTAACATTTATTGTACTAAATTAGCAAAAAGATTTAATTAAAAATTTGAAATCAAAAGGAGGAAAAAAATAATACAATGAATTCATTGAATGTTGTTGTGTCAAATGGCACCTGTCATGGACAAGCCCGCTGCTGAACCCAGCAGCAGATTTAAGCCGAATGAAGCGTCTCTTGTATTTGGGTAGCGCCAACTAGAGCCAAGAGTACGACTTTGCTACCCACTCACCACATTCGCTTGCACAACCCCTTTTCACAGGGGGGCACAGTCACACATCTCACAGATAGCACACAGAAGAAAAACCATGCCCGAACCGGGAATGGAACCCGGGACCTCCAGAACACGAGGAAGACGCACTACCTCTGTGCCAGCAAGCCGGCAAATCCAATGAATAAAAAAATAATACATTGTTCTTTTAGATATAATGGTTTAGAATACTCTGTTTAGGTAAATTAATATTTTTGCAAATTGTTTTTCTTTGATATGATATTAATATTTATTGCGTAGATATCTTTCAAATTTTGAGTAAAATCCAACGATGGGGTGATTGTCTGACCGACTACTTTTTTTAAGCCTATATAAACCCGATAAATTAAAAACTGTATGACTTAAATAGATAAAATTGTGTAAGTTGTTTTATGACTATTTAGTTTTGTGTTAAACTTTGATTTCAATATGATGGAAAAAAAAGCTTCTAAAACACAAATTCTAAATACTTATACTATTAATGGAATACCAATGTTATCTGCCAAAACATTCGCCCAGAATAAAAGGATTTATTTTTGAATTGAAATTAAATCGTTTTCATTATTCTGTTAAATATTTAATCGTATGAGTTTCCTTCATTTTTATTATTTAAGGATGAAAAATTGCGTTTATAATTGCAATAGGAAAATGAAGTTACATAACCGAAAAAAGATTATCTGTTCAAAAAGGCTTTTAAAAGTGTTTTATTCTTTTTTTTCTTTTTCTTTTGAATTCTAACATCTGCAAAACTATAAATAATTTCATTTTACTCTTTCTGAAATACAGCGCGAAATGAAGTTCCATCGAGTGTTTTTGCAGCGCCATCTATCGTTGAAGAAAAACGTTTCTATTTTCATTTAATTCGCATTTTTTTCTCCTTTTTTTTTCTTTTGATAAAGGAAGACCAATCTGTTAAAGCAGAGATAGTTCATTTCTTAATAATTAAATAAGAAAACTCTTTTTCAAGTAGATAAATCACGTTCCTACAGTAAATTTTTTTAATGTTTGATTCAATTTATACTATCGTGAAAAAGTCAAACTTCCTCTCCGTTTCTTTAATCTTAGCAATTAAAAGAATTTTTACAGAGTCATATTTTAAACTAAATGGAATGTTTTGATAATTAGTAAATTATTGACTTGATAATTTGTTTTTGATAATTAGTAAATTATTATTCATTCTCTACTTCCAGGAAACAGGCAATGACTCTTACTAATAACAACAAAATTAAAGCATTAAAATCTCTATTTTTGAGGATAAAACATACAGTTAATTATTATATAACCCACATCCTTTAGTGATTGGCTATTCAACTAACTTTATTTGTGTTTAATTTTTATTAATTATATTGCTCATAATTTGAAAGTCATGATTGTTTTAACAAAAGAGTTCCATAATGTGGTCCAAGTGCATGCCATCAATGTACCATTAAGAATTAAACTTGTAGACGTAGATAATTTATTTTAAATTGTAAACTGCCCTTAGGGATAATGTAATCTATTGATATTCTCCCATCATATAAGACATGAGGAACAAAAATATATTCCTCACATAGAACATCATCGTATCACCGTAACTCACCGGATGCTATCTATTGCTATTTTTTCATCATATAAACTCACATGAGGAATAAAAATATATTCCTCATAAGAGGATTTATCATAACTATCCGGATGCTTTATCTATTGATATTCTTTCAACAAATAAACTTACATAAGGAATAAAAATATATTTCTCTTATGAGGATTCGTCGTAATTTTCCTTATCATGTTTGTATCAATATTCTTTCCACACACTCATTTTCTTTTTTCTCGTATGAATTATACAAATGACGTAAAACCTTTCATGGGAGGAGGATATATCAGACAAATGTTGTAAAAACTGAGCAGAAATCTACAATATTTGGGCCATGACTTCCTACCAATTTTCACCCATCAAGTTCATTTCAATTTATGGTGATAATATAAAAAGGTGGAAAGAAGAGGTCAAATTTACTATGTTGTTGTTACTAATGGCACTTGCTAAGGATAAGCCCCCCGCTGATACAGCAGCAGATTTAAGTCGAAAGGAGCGTCTTTTGTGTTTGAAGTAGCGCCAACTAGGGCCAAGATTACTTATTAGTTACACACTCAACACATTTGCTTGCACAGCCCCTTTTTACGGGGGGGCGCAGTCACATATCTCACAGATAGCACACAGAAGAACAATCATGCCAGAACCGGGACTCCCAGAACACGAGGAAGACGCGCTACCTCTGTGCCAGAAAGCCGGCAGATTTATTTTAAATCTACAAAGCTGCATCTACTGCTACTACGGTAGCTGGTAGCTACGTGTAGATTTGTAACGTACGCATAGATTTGTAAAACTGGCTTGTTCAAACTATTAGGTAATTTTTTGATTCAACAAGCTGAACTTAAAACTGAAACTATAAAAAAGTAATATAATGTATAATTTTAAAAAAATTAACTAGTCTTTAAAACCTTGATTTTTTCAGCAATTATAATAAATTTCCCTTTATGAAAAAGTAAATATTTTTTAAAGAAAGTAAAATTAAATGAATTCTCAAACAACTCCGAAGTAATTGCTTCTAGATTTTGGAAAATATTATTTTAAAAGATTTTTAAGTATTAAATCCATAACAAGTTCCTACGTCTAATTGTCGTAGGAAATATTTAAAGAACTGGATCTCAAAAAAATAAAACACAATTTTTCCCCAACTTTTTTTGTGGTCTATATACAAGAAAATAATTATTTTCCGGAGAATGTCCACAATGCAAAATCTCTCCACCACAAGCAATTTTATTCATGTTTTTCACTCAAGCAAAATTGAAAAAAAAGTTGCTAAGGCGGAACCATAAGAAATTTAAATTAGATACCTCATTATTTTTTGGAAAAAAGATCTCAAGTTTTATAATAACGCCAAGGATGTAAAAGGAATTATATATTTTTCTCGTATATTTTTTTCTCTCTCCTGAAAATGGGAAGGATTAATGATTTTCAGAGTTGGTTGCATATTTTAATTAATCCACTCAAATTCTTATATATATATATATATATTCAAAGTTCTGTATAATATCCAT
The DNA here is from genome assembly GCA_026289955.1 of Argiope argentata. Taxonomy (NCBI): domain Eukaryota; kingdom Metazoa; phylum Arthropoda; class Arachnida; order Araneae; family Araneidae; genus Argiope; species Argiope argentata. Next base: position 3,983,799 of record JAOUZG010003912.1, on the reverse strand, counting down.
TAATTTAATATACGCTTTATATCTTAATGGATTGATACAACAGACAACGTGCGAGAGTATAAGGTGATAATTAAATTTAGATAAGAAAACATTAGGAAATTATTATGAAGCAGGAAAATATAGTATATCTGCTATGTCTAACATTAAATTTTGGCATTCAAATAAAATAATATTTTATAATTTCCTTCTTGTTAATCTTTTCTCTTATTTATTTGTATTTTATGTCAAATATGCTTTGTATTTTATGTCTATAGCAAAAAGGCCAAGACTAAATTAAAGTTAGTGAACTTCTTAGATGAAAATGCCCTTATAATGAAAAATAAAGATAGAAGGGGATGGAAAACCTTATATTCGTAAACTTATGATATTAAGGTGAGTATTCAATTTAGATAAGAAAATAGAGTTAAATTATTATGAAGCAGAAAATATAGTATATCTGCTTATGTTTAACATTTAAATAAAATGACATATTATAATTTCATTCTTATTAATCCATTCTCTTATTCATTTGTATTTAATATACCTTACACACACACACACACACACACACACACACACACACACACACACACATAATCTCCCATTTACGTTTTTAATTAAACGTTCATACTCCCTTAAAGAAGTTTATGTACAGAATGTACGCAACAAGTACAAAGAAATCAAAATAGCACGCTTTAATACCGGACAATTTGACGGAATAATCATCATAAAATTATTAATAAAACTATTCAACTCAAATTAAATGTAATCAGGTTTTTTTGACGAACCATCTGATCGGAAAAGGTGATTAAAATATTATGACAATATCAAAAAATGCGTTAAATAATATATGTATATAAAATAAACGATACAATTAATAATCAGTCTTGTATCTTAACCACTTGTAAGTTAATGCAAATATTTATGTATATGAAAGTCATCACCACGACCATCATGGCCGTTAAATCTATATATTTTTCTACATATGTATTCAATGACCATCTTTCTATCCCCATCTAATTAAAGAAATTAGACTTTTAGTTACAAATCTTTTAATTCGAAATTCTGAAAATTTGTATTTTACATGAATCTATTCATCTATCACTAACATTTTACTATACTGAAATATTCAGATATAATGCGAAAAATAAAATCTCTGTTGTTGCTTCTAATGACACTTGCTATGGACAAGCTGGCTAACGCAATAAGGGATTTTAAGTGCGTCTCTTGCTTTTAAGTAGCGCCAACTAGGTCAAAAGTACATCTTAGCTACTCACTCATACCTCTTTACTGGGGGCACATTCATACATAAAACAAAAGAACAACAACCATGCCCTAACCGGAATTCGAATCAAGAACGCCAAGGTAACGTGAAAAACGCGCTATCCCTGCACTAGGACGTCGCGAAAGCGTTGTTAACCAATCATAATCATATGTATCTTTTGTTCAATTTGAAATTGTATAATCTTTTATTGTGATAAACTCAAATAATCAATATCAGCTAATATGATTGGATTCATAATATTTTTATTATTTTGGGACATAAGGTAGCAGAAAACGAATTCAGATCGTTGCTTCCACATTCTAATGAAGTTAGGCTAAACATGTTTTGGGAAGATTATCTCAGCGATTCGGTTTATTTTCTTAATGTTTGATGCGTTTAAAATTAAGCATTGCTAATTAATCGAATTTTTCAAATTCATTTTGAATTACTTTCGAATTGAAGTGATACAGA
>JAOUZG010003912.1:3951796-3972085 GCA_026289955.1 Argiope argentata | reverse complement strand
ACACACACACACACACACACACACACACACACACACACACACACATATATATATATATATATATATATATATATATATATATATATACTTTATCAACCACTTTATCAACCTGATATTCTGTATCAGTGAGTAAAAGTCTGATTCACAAAATTTTTTTAGGTTAACAGTATTAGGCTGATATCTGAGTTCGACTTTACATGGTAATATTCTAGAAATCTTTCATTTTGAGTCATGGACTTCAACACCATTCTGATGCAAAATACTAGGCCTAAACTTGTTTTGTATTTACGTAACAAGAATATATTGATTTGAAGATTTCTGATAGTTGACAAAATTCCCCAGACATTACAGGCAAATCGAAATTATAAATGCTATAGATTCTTAAAATTCAAAAAAAAAACAAAGTTATTAGCTCTTATGATGATTTATCAACCTTATATTTTGTATGAGGTAGAAAAATTGTCTGGTACGCAAAATTGATGCAGAATATTAATTTCTATAATTAACAGGGTTTGTTAATATTCAGGACCTTTTTTTTTCAATCGGATCATTCTACATCATTTTCATGCAAAGAATTAAATCGATCAGACTTAATCCCCTGTCTTGCCTTGGAGATGATGTAAGCAAGTATGATGCTTTTTTTAAAGGTATATATAAGTTTCCATTCACAAAAGACATTTATACAATGTAACATTGCACTTATCACTAACTCTACTTTGTAATTTTATCACCAACGCCTCTCCTGTCCTTTCTTATCCACCTATCAATCACGGTCAAAACTAAGGAAGCTTATTTATCAACCTGATATTTCGTAACAGGTGAAAAAATTGTCTGGTATACAAAATTGTTTTAAGCTAAGAGTCTTAAGCACATTATATCAGTTTTAGGAATAGGTTCTAAATGATAATATTCTAAATTTCATTTATTTTCGGTGGCTTTCATTTCACTGAAATGCTTTCATTTATTTTATCACTAAATCCAAAACTTTCCTCTTCTCACCCATCCTCAAAACCAAGGTCATGGCTAAATCTTATTAAAATATCTTTCCTAGAAACAAAATTCAAATTAGGAGTTCTATTCCTATGTACATCAATTACCAATCTCTATGCAAGTATAATCACAAATGTCCTGTTTCATTCCAATGAAAATATAATCAATTGCAAAATTTATCCGGTAAGAGTATCAAGTACAATCGATTATCATTATCAATCTGTATCTTTAGGCTAAAAGTATTATCAAATTAGGAATTCTATTCGTATATACATCAATTGCCAATCTCTATGTAAATATAACCAATAAGTCCGGTTTAATTCCAACGAAAATATAATCAATTACAAAATGTATCCGGTAAGAGTATCAAGTACGATGGAGTATCATTATCTATCTGTATCTTTGGGCTAAGAGTATAATAAAATTTGGAATTCTATTCGTATGTACACCAATTGCCATTCTCTATGCAAGTATAATCTCAATACCAATATCATGTTTAATTCCAAAGAAAATATAATCAATCACTAAATTTATCCGGTAATATTATCAAGTACTATAGAGTATCATTATCAATCGGTATCTTTAGGCTAAGAGTACTATGAAATTAGGAATTCTATTCGTATGTACACCAATTGACAATTCTATTCACACCAAAAATCAATTACTAAATTTCAATTACTCAATTATCGTAATCCATTACTAAATTATCCGGTATTAAGTACATTCGAGTATCATTATCAGTATGTATTTAATACATCAAAATAATGTAACAAATTTACACTGAAGGCAGAACACTCTACACTGTAGTTGGAATCATTGCTGCTTAACCCCTTAACAGGTTTACCCGTATGCCTTACGTGAATCAATTTTTTTGAATTTTGATAGCTGTAAGCTAAAAATAAACCACTCATAATGATTATAATTAAATATGAAAATTACTTCGAATACATAGATAGATCATGTAATCAATGGATTTCCATTTGAAACAAAATAAGAAAATATTTTTTTAAAAAAAAGGTGTCGTCTTATTAGGAAAGTAAAGAAAATAAACCAGTTAAGTGGTTAATATTGTTTTAGGTTTAAGGTCTACCCTTTCTTTACGCTATGGTTAAAAATTACGTACAATATTTTATAAACTATTTATTATTTCTAAGAAATTTTCTTCAATAATTCTTTTGAATTTTATTTTTAGAGTTAATTTTTTGAAAGGATCATTATTTTTATATTTATAACATTAACATTTAAATGCTATTTTTGGAATGCTGAATATTGACAGCATTTCTTCTCAAAATACCTTTAAAAATATAAAATTTTTATTTCAAAAACAATTTTATACCTATAAAATTTTGAATAGAGATATTTTTTTCACTAATTTCTAAATTTCTTGAGGTATTGAATAAAAAAATTGTGTCAATTTGAATTGTTCCAATTTAGTTTAAATTCCTAAAAAATAATAAATAAATAAAATTCTTAGAAATACAGCTTACTTTAAGATAAACTGAATAAAAATTTAACCCTAAAATTTTAAACACATATTTTGAAATATGTCTAAAACAGAAAATTTTCGATTTATATACAGTACTAGAAAGACCGAGATTCGCTCAGATGATTTTTTATTTGCAGAAAATATGTATATAAGAATCACATACTGGCTGCATATCGATATTTTTCAATCATTTATATCCATGAAGTGCTCATTTAAATAAAAAAAAAATCAAGAATGCTCTTTGTATAATAAGTTATTTGAATTGGCTAACACAATAATTACATTTCCAGATGTAAGTCGAACTTATTCGTATTCGGATAGTGACATACAGCGTTAATTTACATGCACTATGCATGCACCATGCACTAATGGTGAATGTTGAACATGTCCGATATTCATATTTTCTTTTCCGTCATTCAGTCGCGATAAATTTTTCGCCTCTCTTTCTGAAAGGAATGTTTAAGAACTTAAAACACACAGTGCTTTCAAAATGATGCTTATTATGTAATAAATTAATCATTCTTTTAAATTACTTACAAATTTTAATTTTAAATTAATTAATTAATTAATTTTAATTAAAATTAATAACATTAAAATACTAATTCTTTTAATAATTGTTTGAAAAATTAATAATTCTTTAAAATTATTTTTAATTATTTGATAATTCTTCTGAATTATCAAATAATTTATTTTGATCAGCATTTATATCAATTTGTTTCCTCATTTAAAATGTCAATAAGTAAATTAAATATGCAGATATCCTTGTAGTTTCAGTCTAATATTAATACATTATTAGAATTTTTTATCATAAAAATTGATTACAAAATAGACATTATTATGAATGCACTGTGTGTTTTAAGTTCTTAATTATTCCTTTCAGAAAGAGAGGCGAAATCTTTTTATTAATTTGAATTTTTAAATTAATTTTAAAATTCCAAGCAGAACAAACGATTTGGCGGGAAACAGCCAGTCGCCTCATCGTTGGCACCTCCCTTTTCGACATCCACCAGAACATATCTCTGATTATCGACATACACCGGTGAGGGTCCGAATGTACAAGAATGTAATGAAATGTTCGATCTTTCACCGACGCATTTGGTGTTTGTGGACATTCACAGGTGAAAGTCGACATTCTCCAATTTCGGACTTTCTCGGTAACATATATACACGAATTGCTATTTAAGGTTATAAGATTTTTGATTCCACAAAAATAAGATTTTTTCCCTTATCCTCAAAAAGTTTTGTATTATAATTGGAGTATTATTATTTCATATATATCTGATATATGTGTTTAATGCAAAAATTCAAAAAATAAATTTATTAAATACGCTAATCAAAAAGTTTTACTAAAATTAATCACTTATCATAAAATATTCAGCTCAGAAACAGGTTGTGTTTTGTTGATTTAACCAAATGTTTCTTAGTAATGAAAAAAAAATTAGTTCATTCTTATTTTCATTCTCATTTTTGCAAGATATCCGAAATGGCCACCGATTTTCCACATCTATCTTCCCAAATAATTCCTTACTGACACTGGGCACCCACGGCTTGATGAATGATCGTGATGAAGGCGATTGGGGGGGTTATCATGTTTGTGGCGCCTCTCAAAGGCACCTAATCGTTCTTTTATGGATGAAGAGAGCAGAGAAGGACATCGAAGTCGTTGGGGATGAAACCGAAATTTCAAGCCACAGCATTTTCCTTTCAAGTGTTCATTAAATCCATCAATTACATTCACGTAAATATGAATTAAAAAACTAAAGTTGTATTTCAAAACTATTTGAAAAATATTGGACTTTCAAATAAAAAAAATAATGAAGAGGTACAATTTCATTTTCATCATTTCATTACTAAAATATATGGATATATTCAACTAAAATAGTTTTATAAAATTTATTCTTTATAAAAATAACATTTGAAAAGTTAAGAGAAAAGACAGTACATCTTAAATAATTTCCTTAAAATAATATTATAATTGAAAGTAATTATAAATGAATATATTTGAAGTGTTCCACGCTTTGTTTGAAGAAACTAAATATAATGGCAAATAAAATATTTTCAAACATTAAAAGAAAATATTGTTTGCATTTTAAGTTTCCCCAAGTTCTTTTTGATAGTTAAAAACGCACTTTTATTAAACTTTAAATCACTTTTTTTTAAAATCATTCTTATTTAAAAATAACATAAAATTCACATGAAAACTCCATAAAACTGAGCATAGAAATATTTCTAATAATTTATCAATTATACACAGTTTTGTTCCAAATAAAATTATATCGGGAATAAGAAAATAACAATTTTAGAAAACTAATAATACAATCAAATCGAGAATTTTGAAATTGAAAAAAATTAATATTTCGTTTTAACTTTTTAAAAAGAAATTTGGCGCATTTATAATTTAAGACATATGCAAAAAAAAATTCTAACCCTAATTAAATTATTTTCAAAAATATCACCGATCGCTTAAAATGATGTTATTAATCTCTTTTTCCGCATATTATAGTGACGCAAGATAGATCATGAAAGCCTTGAGTATATTTATATTTGCAGAATCCCGCTATTAAAACTGTGGGCGAAACTGCATTAACATTATTTATGATTTTATTTTTGAACTATCTTATTTACATCCTTGCAAATCCACAATTCAACAGAAAGGTAACTCTTTATTGAATTTAATTCGAAATGTTAATGAAATAAAAGTGTAGTTGTTTGGTCTTATCAAATTGGATGCATCTTTCCCTTGTATCTTTTAAATCATCTCTTTCATCGCAGTTTGAGAACTAAACAGATATATTCCTTTGAATGAAATATATTCACAGTTCGGCAGAAATTTGAAACAGCAACTTACCAAATTTCACACATATCTTGATAACATTTTAAAGTAATGCCTTCAGTAAACAGATAGGCCAATTTTGCATGTTTTCTAGAAAAGTATCCGTTTCCTTAAGCTTCAAATTATGGCAAGCAGAGTTCTTAAATTCTTACAATTAAAAATAATACCGCGAGCATATCAGAGTTCCATCGACTTGTTCATTCTTTTCTCATAACAGCAGATGTTACAAACATTGCCAGATCCCAAAAGGTTTCCAATTGATCAACAGCTATTATGCAAAAAAAAAAAAAAGAAATATGTTTACCAAAGAAAAAATCGTTTGCTTTTAACGTTTAATAATATTTTAATTGAAATAAAAATCGTAGCATTAATAAAACGTCTGAAAAATATCGTCTGCTAAATATTTGTAAACAAATTCAAATTATGATATTTACCAAACACATATAGAACGATATTCAGACATAATAACAAATATATGTTTTTAAATTTCAGGGAAGTGAAAAATAAAATTTTGCAAAATCTGATACCCGAGATTTTTAATCATTATAATACTTCTTAGAAAGTCAAAATTCAACATTTAGCATTCTTATAAAAAATATAACGATGTTAAAACGAATTAAATTTGTTAGATATATATTCGAGTTAGAATATTTCTTCTTTGCTTATTTTTTATAGTTTTGGCATAATATTACATTATAATATTAAATTATAATATCTAGAGCCTACTCGAAATTTGATATTCAATGTATTTAAATATCCCAAGAATAAAAATTAGATATAAAATAAAACTGATTACATAGTTTTAAAAACATTTATCTGACTTAGTCATTCTTTAATCCCAGATTATTGTTTAGATATAGAGCTCTTGTATTTATTTAAAAATATCAATAGAAATCACAAGCTAAAATTGAATTTTGGTGGATTTAAAAATATAATCACGAGAAAAAGTTGCAGAAATTTAATAATTACTGCTTTCTTAAAATGTGATTTTTCATTAACTTATTTTGTATTATAGTTATTCAATACAGCAATGCATATTTAAAACATTTGAATCTAATGAATGATTATAGATAGATATGTATATATTTTATTGGTAATGTTTAAAGTTTTATTTTGTGTATTTAGATAAACAGAATGAAAACGCGATTATTTTTGTTTAAAAAAGAATGCCAAGTTGGCGAAGTTAATTTAAGTGTAGTAAATTGTAAACAGTGCATCATTCTTTACTTTAGAGGGCTCATTTCGTTGTTGATAAAGAGCACGTCATATTTACAGTCACTAACATACTAAAAATTGATGCATAGAATTCGTAGATGATGGCATATGCTAATAGCAAAGCACATATCATTCTCGAACGTGAGATGAAAATGCTATGTGCATCCTATATACACTGAACTGACAAAAGTCATGGGATGTCTGTTAATATCGAGTCGGTCCTCTTTATGCCCGGCGAAGTGCAACAACTCGACGTGTCATGGAGCACACAAGTCGTTGGAAGTCCTCTGCAGGAATATTGAGCCATGCTGTCTGTATAGACGTCCATAATTGTGAAAGTGTGGATAGTACAGGAGTTTGGGCACGAACGGACCTTTCGATGATGTCCCATAAATGCTCGATGTGATTCATATCGGGCGATCTAGGTGGCCAGGTCATGAGCTGGAATTGTCCGGAATGTTCTTCAAACCAATCGCGAACAGTTCTGGCCGGTGACATGGCGCATTGTCATCCATAAAAATCCCATCGTTGTGTGGGAACGTAAAGTCCATGAATGTCTGCAAGCAGCTGAACATAACCATTTCCAGTCAATGATCGGTTCAGTTGCACCAGAGGACCGAGTCCATGCCATGTAAAAACAGCCCACACCATTATGCAGCCACCACCAGCTGGAACAGTGCCTTGCTGACAGTTTGGGTCCATGGCTTCGTGAGGTCTGCTGCACACTCGAACTCTATCATCAGCTCGTAATAACTGAAATCGTGACTCATCTGACCACGCCACGGTTTTCCACTGGTCTAGGGACCAGTCGATATTCTCACGAGCCCAGGAGAGTCGCTGCAGGTGATGTCGTGCGGTCAGTAAAGGCACTCGAGTCGGTCATCTACTATCATAGCCCAAGGAAAACAAATTTCGCCTCACAGTCCTATCGGACACGTCCCTCGTACGTCTCACGTTGATTCCTGCAGTTATTTGACGAGGTGTTGCGTGTCTATTAACATTGACCATTCTACACAGACGTCGGTTGCCTCGGTCATTAAGTGCAGGTGTTCGCCCACTGCGCTGTCCATGATGGGATGGGATGCCTGAAATTTCATACTCTCGGCGCACTCTTGATACTGTGGATCTCGGAATGTTGAATTCACTAACGATATCCGCAATGGAATGACCCATGCGTCTAGCTCCAACTAACATTCTACGTTCAAAGTCTGTTAATTCTCGTCGTGCCGCCATAAATCACGAAAAACCTGTTCACATGAGTAACTTGAACACAAATGAAAGCTCTGGAAAACGAACTGCGCATTTATAATTTTTCGCTGCGATACTACTGCCATCTGTATATTTACATATTGCTATCCCATGACTTTTGTCACTTCAATGTGTATAATTCAAAGGCAACAAATCTGAAATGTCTCAATGAATGGCATGTCCTGAGTTTATAATTTATTCCTTTTACAATTTAAAATCTGCAAATTCTAACTGACATAACATTAAGTAGAACAATAACTGTTCACTTACTACAAGTGTGGTAAGCATTGGATTTTGGATTTGACATTCGGTGTCTGAAAAAGATAGAATAAGACTTTAAATTATTTTCTATCCAGCGATTTATAGTTTGTATTCTATCGATTTTGAGACATTAAAATTATTATTTTTAAAAATAATCCTAATTAGTGATTTTAAGAACTTAACACGTTTAAAATAAATGCAGGTATATTAATAAAAAGGTAATTGAACTATTCTTGAAGATTTATTAACAAAACATAATATTTGCATGATTTAAATTTATCTTTAGGTACAAAAAATAAAAACTTAAAACTATTTTCTATCCAATGATTTATTATATGCTTTCTGTCTGTTCTCATATATTAAATAATTGTGTTGTAAATTTATGCTTTCTACTTAAATAATCTTAATTATTGTTTTTAAGCCCTTTATATGTTTAATTATAAACAGAGGAAAATTAATGAAAATTGAACAAAATTTTTATTGACGATTTATTAACTAAATACAATATTTCTATAATACATATTTATCCTTAAAGAACAAATATAACTGCATGAGTAAAACAAAGAAATGAAAATCATAACTTCAACCGAGGATCCGGAAAATATGCGCCATTCATATTGATCTGGCCACTAATATTTTATTGCTCGAACTTACAAGTGAAAATTGATACATTTATTCTACTAATTGTTCATAAAACAATTTTGGATGTGTGTGTGAGGGGGGTAGGTCTCTTTTTTAAGGGAAGACACTTATATAATTAAACTTATAAAGAAAAACCTTATTTGAATATAAAATTGAATCCAAATTTTTTAGATATTTCCGAGATGCACAAAATAAACAAATTTTATACATACAAAAAGTTTTCTATTTAAAGTTATAAGAATATTTAGAAGACAAAATTGCTAAGCATTTATTTATTTTGTAAAATCATGTTTTTCAGAGAAAATATTTAGATATGAATCACATACTGATTATATTTGAATATTTTTCCAGCCGGCATCCTGGCACAGAGGTAGCTCATCTTCCTCGCAGCTTCTTAGGTTCCAGTTTCTGATATGGCATGATTGTTCTTCTGTATGCTATCTATGAGATGTGGGACTGTGCCTCACTCGTGTAAAAAGGGGCTATACAAATGAATGTGATGAGTGTGTAGCTAAATCGTACTCTTGGCCTTATTTGGCTTTATTTCAAAAACAAGAAACTCTCAATCGGCTTAAAATCGCTGAGCGCTCTTGCGTATGTCAAGTGTTATTAGTAACAACAACATATTTTTCCATCTTTCCTACATATGATATTGCCATTTAAAAAGTCATGAATGTTTAATTTTACTTGTTATATGGAACAATCCATATTACAGTATAAATATTATAATATATCTATCATTATTTATGTTTTTAAACTCAGTTTCACCATTAGGAAATCTGGCCAGAATTAGTTCTTAATGAGCTATATGAAGTTGTTGGAATGAGAACAGATAGAAGAATACTCTAATATCTAATAACGGAATTTAATTTTTTGTGTTTAAAATTACGGTTTTTCAGGAACAATACCTATGCAGGTGTAATGACTCGAGCTTTCTATACTTCTTTAGAAAAGGCACATACTCAAATAAAATACAGCGCTCAGACTTTTCTTTAAATATCTATTCTAAATCTAAGCAAAAGCAGAAGACACTCTTTTCCTTCCGCTACACAAGCTCTTCTCTCCCTCTCCTTGCAAAAACAAAAACAACTACAACCCCAAAAGAGGGTGGCGAACCTCGCCAATCGTTTCCGCAGGCGTCGCCAATGGCAGCCAAACATCACAGCAGGTAAACTAAAAAAATCAAAAATATTAAATATAATTTCATAAGTTTAAAAAATGAAGAAAATGAAGCTCGAGTCGAGAACCCGTAACGTATCAGTTATGCTGTTCTGAACACTGTTTTGCAAGGCACCCACTTCGAAGTCGAAGTTGAATATATTTTCTTTAACAGTTAGTTAATTTTTTGCATGTGTAAAATCTAATTTTTAGAGGAAAGACACCTATATAAATTAACAAATAAAAACATATACAAATATAAAATTTGCTCGAAATCATTTGACGGGATTCCAAGATAAACGACATAAATAATTTTATTTACATACAAGTATTTCTCGTTTAAAGTTATAAGATATGAAGAAAATAGTTTTTTAAAATTATTTACTAAACTTTTTTGAATGATTTTTAAAATAATGAAACATAAAAGCTTTCATTTATCAACACTTTGTATGACAAATAAAATTACCCTAGATAAAATTTTTGGAACTATTCATTTCATAATGAAAATTCTAATCACTTTAACAAAATATAAAGATAACTTATTTAAAATGAAAAAAAAACACAGACTTATCGTTAATTATATTAAAATAAAATTCGTCTCAGGCGTAGGAATCAGTAAATTTGTAGCAAATATGAGATAAAATTAAATAATAAAATATCGAATATTCTACATAAATAAAAATGAATCACGAAATGCGCTGTTAAGCTCAAAACTAGAGAACGTCTCGACTGATTCAGCTATTATATATTTTTTTAAAAAAATATTTTCGTTAAGACGTGGAGATGGTTCTTACGGAGGGAAAAATGAAAAAACTGCGAGGGAAGTAGTTAAAATGACACTTTTCTTACTTTCCCGCCAAAAATCTTCATTTCCCTATCTCCCCATACCTAAGGAGTAAGAAAGCAGGAAGTTATAAATTTTGATTTGTTTCGAAAGAAATGCGCGAAGTCGGTTGATTTTCATTCCTAGAACTGTCTTTATGCAACTGATTATACTGATTTAAAACATTCTTCCAAACGGACATGAATACCGTTTTTTTTTTTCATTACTATTTGATAGTATTTCATTTTTTACTATTTCTATTGCTTTTGTTATGATATAAAGTTGTTCTCAAATATACACATCAAAATTTCCACTTGTACGAAGTCGCGGATAAAAGCTAGTTTCGAATGATTTTAAATAAAAATAGATTATCAAAAACTATTTTTATGTATATAATCTTATCACATATGTGTAAAAGAAATTCCACAATCGAGCAGTGAAAAGCGCAGAATAGAACAAAGCGGGACATTAAAGATTCCTCATTAACATTCATTCCCTCTCGGGAAGGTGAAAAATTACTTCATAAATATTCTCGATTATGAGTAATAACTCGATTAAACCGTCGAACGGTGCAGCTGTCCTCGCAGCTGCTATCAATAACAAGCTGGATTTGGAAATTCGATCTGAAGATAATGAATGACCTCGTCTTTGGTCTCGGTACGGCGTAATCAACGAGGACAAATGATAATTCCATTTAGATGGAGATGGAATTTCGGCTAATTGATAAGGTGGATCGACTTGATTGTTAATTTTAGCTGTCGAATTAATGAGAGGCGGTCCTGTTTTCGCTTTCCGCGGAACGGGGACAAGTTCGAATTCTCGCAAGCGCCAGTGGTTCGGAGTGTTTATTTAGATTAGTTCGAGGGAATCAACTGATGAGGTTTAGCTTTCTGTTGATGTAAATGCAAAAGATAACTTTGGTAAGCATAGGCTTTCAGATATTAGTTCAAGAAATGCGATATATTCTCACAGTTTTAGAAACAGCTTCTATTATGGTTTCAATTATTTTGTTCATGAAAATTTACTTTAAAGCTTTGGCTAACGTAAAACAATTTTAGAAACAATTTTTATTTGATAATATTTTTCCATCACCTGAGAAATGCGTTAGAAATAAATCATAGATATAGTTTATAAAGATGGCGTCATTTAATTCAAAAATAAAATTTATTTTATTCCTATCTAAAAAGTTAGAATTTGAAGTTATTTTGCATTTATAAAATTTTTCAATATTTTTTTTCATTATCACTGGATACGCGGCACAATTTGCATGAAAATAAAAATTTTGGAAGTATTTCTTGCGAAAAAAATGACACCAAGTGGATTGTTCTTCCTGGAATTTTCTCATATACTTTAAGATAATTGTCCTTTTATATTATTTTCCTTACATATTCCATTGGGGAATAATGATTACTAAGCCCCCATTGCAATAAATATTTTTCAAATAATAGATGAAATGTATTTACAACACAAATAGCAGAAAAATAAATGAATGCATTGAAAGTTTCTTAGCAATCAATCTAAAGGAAAATTTAAAGTTTTTAAAGATGCTTTATTGTAATCAAAAGATTATATGTCAAATTCTATTTATTTAAGTCGTTTCATTTTTGAATTATTTTTTAAAGTTTTCAAAATAAAAGATAAGCAAGCGGAAAATTTCCTGACAGACAAAGTTCAAATTTAGGCACTTATCTGTACACTATATGCTTAATTTATATAAAAATATGAAAAATCTAACAATTTTATTTGGTATCATTGTAATAACGAGTATTCAGTCTAAAAGATTTTCTTTGAATGATCTTGTTCAAAATTAATAGGTGACTTACAATGTGATTTCATTAAGAAAGATATTACATTTGCATGGTTTCAAAATTTAAATGTGTTTTTGGAATTGAGACTGATCAATTAAGACTGGTTTCAGAACTTTTATCTGTCTAATTTCCTTTTAAATTGAAATTTTCCTTTAAATTTCCATAAAGGTTTACTTGATTTTTCGGATCACTATATTAAATGTATTTTTCTATATGTTGCAGCAATGTACATGCCTTTCCTTTATTATCGTTAATCATTCTATCTCTAAAAATGCGCAATTTTCATGTCGTTTCAAAAGACGTATTCTCTTTTAAAAGAATGGAAATATTTCTCTGCATTGATTGTTTATATAAAAAAATTATTTCACAATAAAATAAAATCATTTGATCAGACGATCATTTAAAAGATGATGATACGATTTTTAGAAATAAAAAAGCAGCTATCTAAAGCAGACGATTTCTTATACATTCCATTTAAAACTCTAAATGGATAAAGAAAAATGGCTGAATAAATAAAATAATTCATTTCAGATGTGTTAAAGGCATGTATGCCATGTATTTTTAACATTTCAATTTTAGATATAACTATTTTAATCAAAATAAGGTAACATGATGTTCTTATTGCCTAATATAATATCGTGATTTTTAAAGACAAACTTTTAGTAAAATCACAAAGAAACGATAATTGAAATTTTCAAATCTTAAAAATACATTTGTATTTGGGTCAATTTTTGCAACTTTTCGTAAACTGCTACTTCTTAAATAAAAGAAGCAAAATGAAGTTATTAACATGTATGTTCATATAAAATATTTTTTTTTTAATTTTTATTTTAAAAACTTTTTGTTGTTATTCTTTTATTTGTCATTAAATTAAAAGATTTGAAAAAAAAAACAATTTCCAATTTTCGGCAAATATTAATTTTTCACTACAAAAGAAATAAATATATTCATGCCGGATAAAAATGGGTAAATATAAAAACTGCATTTTGAAATAACTTGAATAATATATGAATTCAAGTATTCTTTTTTTCAAACTCCAGCACCTATTTTTCCATTCTTCTCTCTGCTTTTCCACAGAAATCTAATTTCAGAAATTTAGCTTGTGTTTTCACTTGAATAAGACTAATATCTCGTTCAATTCCCTTTGATATTTTTGCCCATTACATATTACTTCAGAGAAAAGATATTTATTTTGGTAAGCAAACTATAGATTACAAAACCTTCATTTTTTCCCTCGGATAATGGGAAAAGGAGAAGAATCGTTTTCATATATTTATCGCGCCTTGATAGAAATGCATGGCAAAAGTTAGTGATATTTTAAGACAAAATTTCGAACCTTTCAGAATATTATGTGGCTAAAAGTGTATACAATACATTTAAATTTGTAATTATTTCCAGTTAAAATAGATGAATTATGTTTGAAGATATAAGTTGTTATGAAAATTCTAAAAGGCAGAAACCTTTTTTTTTTTAAATTTTTCTTTAAAAATTAGACAAACAGAAATTATTAAATAATGGTGCTGATGGTAAAGGTGTTGACAAATCTCAAAATTATTTACCGATTCTAAGGCTGAAAAATTCATTTCTTTTAAATAGGTGTCTATCTATTGGTTATAAAAATTGAGGAACACTTTGATATAGATTAATAAAATATATGGTGGGTTATCTTAGATGCAACTTTTGAAGTTTTTGTACAATTTCTAGTAACCCCTATTAAATGGAGTTCTACCTGACTATTCGAGTGAATGCGTATACAATAATTACAAAAATAAAAGAATAAAAAATAAAAATTAGTAAAAAGTGTTAGTAATCAACTATATAATGCTAAAACAGTTAAAACCCAGGACTTTCAGCTTAATATTGGCCAGTTTAATAGTATGATGTTAACACTTTGACTACTGAACCGGCCCAATCGATAGAGTAAATTTCATCCTGGTAGGCCAGTTTCTGTTTCAAACGATGACATCAGGATGTAAAACTAGTTTTCAATAGGAATATTTTCGCTTTACATCGTACCCCTTTTTTTAAAACACAAAGCGGCAATCCAGGATAAAATATGTTCTATCATTAGGGTCGGACCAGTAGTTATAAAGTTAAAATATAAAGTATATTATTGATTGATGATTCAGACAAATATTACAATGGCTACACCTCAAAAACCTAACCATTTATATAATTATCATTTTATGTAGTTTTATATTAAGTATATATTGTTATTAAATTTTATATAAGATATATCAAAAGGTTGACCATGTGTCGGTGTGTGTCTTACAATTTTATGCAATTGCTATGAATTACAAATGCAATTGTTAAATTAAATGGAGTTCGTATGTGAACTTATCACCAGAATCAAAATTGCGTTTGAAACTCTGGTTTTGATTGGACATAAATCAAACAAAGTAGGTACTTTATTTTTTCGAAAATTATACGAAGCATAAACCTCTCAAATAAGAGCAACTAAAAATAAATATTCAAACTTGATTGCGTTTAGAGTCTTTTTCAAGACCCATAAAACTGTAAACGATTGTATCACATTTTATTAGAATATATCCAATGAAGTAAGTTTTATGAAAAAAATTCCCTCTATAATTCGAATTCATTTAACTAACGTGATATGTTATCATATCAGAATATGATGAGGAAAACAAAAATACGTATGCGTAAAATGAAGAAAAAAAAACGTAGGTGAAAAATTGAAATGTTATTATCAGCAGGAACATCTCAAAAAATTCAGCTTTTAATAACACGTTATCATTGCATTTAAAAAAGATATGATTTTTTTAAAAGTTAAGGACTACAGAAAATAAAACCTAGAGAAATATCATTTCGAGCATGTGATTCTATGAAATGAAATAAATAGGAAATGCGATATATTTTTTTAAACAAACAATACGAGGCAAAGTTTTTTTTTGGGGGGGGGGGGATCGTTTTCAATACTAAAGTGACTCACTCAATGAAACAATCAAAATGAAAAAAAATATAATTTAATTTGCACGAGCACATGGTGCCTGGCTGTTCAAGAAACTGTTCTGACATGCTACATTGAAATGTGCATAGCAGATTTCATTTTAATCTTTTATTTATTTTATAGAGTTTATAGATTCAGCAGATAGATTATGCAGATTTCCTTTTAATCTTTGTTTCATATTTGTAAAGACGGAATTTTTATATTTATTTTCTCTCAGAGACAGATATATTAAAGGAATGAAATATTATATTTTAGTTTTAAAAGCCTTAACATATAACTATGCGCCCCCTAAATGTTATTGTATAATCCTGGCAATTGTATGAAAAATTTATAAAGTATTTTCAATTAAACAGGTGAATTAAATATTTATGAAATCATACACGTTCATAAAGAGAAATTTATCCAAAAATAGGATAATAACTCATTCTTTTAAATCATTGTAGTACAACACTTTTATTCGAATCTCTTCATTCATTAAATGACCTAATTTCGAAAATGACAATAACTCAAAGACCAATAAACATTCCCTCATATTTCCAGTATTTCAATAAAAATGAGATTATAATATCTTCGTAAAAATGCTATTTATTTAGATTAGCAAACATTATAAAGATGTAATTCCATCTATTTTGCCTATAAGGAATGCCATTTATCTCTATGTTAAAAAATGGAAAAACTAAATTAACAAATGCTTAATTTCTTAGGAATAACCTTTATAGTATTATATTAATACCTATTTCGATAAAACGCATGATCTTTGTCTGTTGTACAAAATATCCTGCTGTTATAGTAGAAGATGCAGAGATATATTAACGTTTCTACTTATATAAAAAATACAATTTGTTTCTATTATTTTGATGTTTCCGAATATCGCTGACAAAAGTTTCAGCATAAATGTTTGCCAATTACTGAGAAGATTCATTTGTTTATAGAACATATTAAGTCTTATTATATAATATTATATATAATAAGACTTAATATAAATTATAATTAAAAAATATAATATTATATATCTTTAATCATGTAATTTTGTTCATTATTATATGATACAAATGTTTCTCAGTCCCTTTAAAAACCTGCAATATACGAGCTTTTTAGACCCTTCGGGGCTTTATTATTCGGATTATGTTATATTGCCCTTATTTACAAAGTAATTATTTTTTCGAATTACATACTAGTGCCTTTGACAGCCAATTTGTCGGGTTTGTTTATTACTTGCGCTAATTCCAGTTAAATCCCTTATGCATTAACGTTCTCTGAAGAAAATAATTTAAACAGAAAATTATAACATGCATAAAATAAATGTTCCTTTAGCTATATTATGTTTCTGCTGTTCAAGGTTACTTATATACTGTTCTACTGTCCATAAACCATCCTAACATAAACTAATCCCATCATAAAATCATAATGCTATTAAAAAATTAATTTTAAGCCTGATTTATCATCTATTTTTAGTGGTTTTGTGCTTCAATTTATTTTATATAATCACAGCAGATATTAAATAAGAACATTTTACTTTAGTTTGCAACAATGGTGGACAATTGATAGACAATGAAAGAACAATATGATAGAATAATGAAAATAAATTGCATTTCCTTCTTGTTGTGAAACATGTTATTAAAAATAATAATACAAAATTCAGGATAAAATTGCTAGACAACAAATTTGAGATATTAAAATTACATTATATTAAATTTTAAAAGGTGGATAAATATTTCTAATCAGTAATATTTACAAATTTATTGCTTAAAAATTCAAAATGATGCCTTTTTTCCTCATCATTTAACATTCGAATTAAAATTTCCAAATTCTTAGAAATAATTATTTAAAAATTTTCAGTTTACATTTTTTCAAAAATATATTTAAAATGGAATAGGTTTATTTCTGTAGAGGTCTCTAAAAATGTTTCATTAGTCTAAATACGTTAAAGTTTGAAGTATAGCTAATCCACTGATATATATCTCAAGTATTATCTTGCAGTAAAAATAATTTTATATTTAAATTTGACGTTATTTGAACACAATGGCAAAAAGTTCATAAAAGTTAATTTTTCCCATGAATACATCATTAGGGGCATGTTAAAGTTTGTTTTCATTTTATACAAAATAGATTGTTGGACAATAAGCTTAGAATCTGATTTTTTATTTATCAAAAATAGAACGTTTAAAAATTTAAATCTTTGATAAGTTAATTATAAAATTTTAAAATAATTTAACTTTATTTTTTGTAATAATTTTGGATATTATCACGAAAAAATGTCGAATATTCTCTTAATTTTTCAAAATTTAAAAAAATTGTTCCAAAATTAACATTTTGGAAGCTGATATTACCATGTTTAGTAATTATAGATCAAAAGATTTACCTTGTTGAGAAATACTTTTTTATCTTTGAGCTTGAGTTTTTATTAACACAATGACAAGAGGATAAAAAACTAATTTTTCCCAAGTAGGCGTTACTTAAAGACATGGTAAAGGCTGTTTTCATTTTATTTGAAATAAATTTTGGTTAATATCTTTTGAATATGTTTTTTTAATCAAAAATAAAGATTTAGTTGCATTTTTATTATTAATGAGAAAAATTGTGACTTTTAGAATAGTTTAACCTTGTTTGTTTGCAGCAATTTTGGATATTATCACCAAAAAAACGTCAAAAAGTTTCAAAAAAGGAAAATCGTTCCGAAGTGAGTTTTTGAAAGGTTATATGGCCACGTTTAACAACCATAGGTTAAAAGATTTACCTTGTTGTGTGCAAATGCAAAGAAACAATAACAAAATCACTTATATCTTTATTAGTAGTAAAGATGCATTATATATATTTTTTAACATTGTATTAATACAATTAGAATTAATATTTACAGATTCTGCTAGTAATAGGTAGCCAAAATTTCATATAAGATAAAAAAAAGGACATGACTTTATTGAATATTTTAATTCTAACTTTGGTTGTACGACTCAATATTGGATTAAATACGGAACTGAATCGGAACACTAAGATCGTGCAACTTATATTTTAAGTGGGAGGCAAATTAAAAAGATGATAAATAGAAAATATTTATAGTATTTATAGCTAATCGTTTTAAAAGGTGATGATTAAAAAAACGTTTTTGAGGGAAAAAATTGAAAGAATTCCTTGGTTAACTATATTTGTAATAAATTATATTTTTATAGGAAAAATGGCTTAAAAATGAATGTAATTGATTCCTTTTTACCTGCTAGATAAATTTAAATCAGTCTAGAAAATAAAAGAAAAAAAGATAAATATTTTTATTAGCAAATATTTCACGAATATTTCATTTTACTGTGAATGATTTTTTTCTCAAAACGCATTTATAATTTGAATTAGTTCAGAAAATTGTCTCTATAAAACTGTATTGAACTTTTGCATGACTGTTACATTCCCAAATATTTTGAACAATTATTACTAAATTTCATTCGTTTAATTTTATTTTAAATATTTAGTTTTTCAGGAAGTAATTATTGGGAAATATCCATTTTTCAAAAATTATATTTGCATACTCAAGAAAATAATGATATTTCCAGTTTTATTCTGTTGTTGATGTTCTCGTGTTCCGGTTTACAAACAAAGATAGGGTGCAGTAGCTTCTGAGCTATGGATCCCTGAACACCTGAGGGCAGAAGTCTGGTTTCTAGTTTACGCGCATTTTATTCTTTCATTCATGCATTTTATTCTTTCATTCATGCATTTTATTCATTCATCCACAGATCGCAATTGAGATCTGTAACATATAACGATCACCTCTAACCTAGTAGTCCCAGTGATATTAATCTCGACATGGAGAACTTTGTGACCACAATAGATTTAGCGTGCGATAGCCATTACACTCACACGGAGAGTCTTCGGCTGACTGGTTTCAACTCGCAGCCCAAGGTATGCGAATCCAACTCCCTACCAACCATGCTGTCCCGGCTCCGGTTTTATATTAACAGACTTATATGAAATAAGTGGACCTTACAGAGCAAGCAGAATGCTAATGCACATTATTTCTCAGATATTACTCCCCCATATTTTCAAACCAACGGGAATGGTCTTCCCAAAATCTTCTCACGTATACTCTCTAATGAACTTGCAAAGAACTCCATGAATTGCATTGGCGTACAATTTCAACGATATACTTAACTTTCTTTTTAAATGATTTATCATGTCATTCTGGTTGATATATTTAGCGAGCCGGCTCTCTGGCGCAGAGGTAGCGCGTCTTCCTCGCGTTCTGGGAGTCCCGGGTTCGAGTCTCAGTTTGGGCATGGTTGTTCTTCCTTGTGGAATCTGTGAGATGTATGACTGTGCCCCCCCCCTCTATAAGAAGGGGCTGTGCAAGCAAATGTGGCGAGTGTGTAACTAAAGTTGTACTCTTGGCCCTAGTTGGAGCTACTTCAAAAATAATAGACTCTCCTTTCGTCTTAAATCTGCTGCTTTGTCAGCGGGGAGCTTGTCCATAGACAAGTTCCATAAGTAACAACAACAAACATATTTGGCGATTAATCCCTGTTGCACGTTAATAGTATCCAAAACTGGAATTTGTGGTTTAGGCACGTTTTTCTTTGCCAGCTGAAGAGTTTGACAAAAAGCAACACTTGTAGTCAGAAAATACCATACGAAATTTAATATATTTAAGTCCTTGTATTTTGGAATTATCATTTGATCATGTATTTGAAAGTTCAGAGAGAAAGACAGTCAATTTCTTGCTGGATGTTTCCCAAAATTTTACATTTGTATTCTCTATAGATGTTGAATATGTACGCTGCATTTTATTTATCTAGATGTTTCCGTTTTATAATCATCGTATTAATTTATATTCGGACAGTTGAACGGATAGACTTCTGGATGAACGTTACTCAA
>JAOUZG010003912.1:3912323-3922910 GCA_026289955.1 Argiope argentata | reverse complement strand
AGAAAAATATTTTTTGCAACCTCATTTACCAACCGAATATAATGTATTATAGTCTGGACTATTTACGGCGTTTATTGTATCACATTAAAATTGGAATTTATCTCAAAAACTATTGCTCTTATCAACTTAATTTCGAAACGGTGTCAAAAAGATTGCTCTCAATGTGGAGGTAAAATTTTTACAACATGACTATTCCATAAAGAGTTTGCAGTTTTGAGTTGGGCCGTAATGTCATAACAATGTTTTTGGAATCAGAAATACTTTATGACAATCTAATTTACAGATCGAAGATAATGTATTATAATCTAGATTATTTACGACGTGTATTGCCTCACAATAAAAGTAGGTTTTATCTCAAAAATAATTGCTCTTATCAATTTCCTATCAGAATGGTGTCAAAAAGATTGCTTTATTTGTGCGGTAAAAATTTAAGAATATTAAGAACATTAAGAGACATTAAGATTTAAGACATTAAGAACAATTAGAAACATTAAGATTTAAGACATTAAGAACAATTAGAGACATTAATATTTAAGACATTAAGAACATTAAGAGACATTAAGATTTAAGACATTATAAGAACATTAAAAGACATTAAGATTTAAAACATTAAGTACAATAAGATGCATTACGAACATTAAAAGAAATTAAGATGTAAGACATTAACACGGAAGATGCTATTTGTGACCAAGAAACAATAATATTAAATCGAAAACCATGTGTGTCAAGTGCGACAAAAATATTTGTCGAGAACACTCAGAAATTGAAGCTGTATGTAATAGCTACAAAAATCTAAAGTTTCAGATCCATGTACACCTAAATTATTAAGAAAATTGATTAGTTTCAGCATTTTAATTTACAATAATGTATAATTTTTATTATAATAAAAATTGTTAAAAAAATCATTAAGTGTTACACGGGGAAAGTTCCGCTTTTCGAACTGAGATAAAAGCGTTTAGCGCTTTTAATTTATTCATTGATAATTTTGAAAATTACGATAATTTAACATATTAGTTATCATTTTTCCGGCAAAAAAGTGTAATCATCATAAATCTTTATAGCAAATAAAAACTTAAAAAAATTTTGCATTTATGCCATTTAATATGTTTGGGGTGTGCTGACACCCCATGCCCGTTCTCGTGTTACTTTTCGCGGCGCCCGTCCTGCCGGGTTAATATGTTACTGTATTGAATTCGTCTAGTGTATCATAGTATTTTTCTTAAATCAGAAAAATACATTACGGTGACATTATTTATGAATTTTATATACTGTATTATAGTCTAAAGGCTATAATATATTTATTATATGTAACAAAATTTATCTTAACAACAATCCTGTAATTAACTTTACTTGAGAGCATTTTCAGAAAGATTATATAATCTTAAACATTAAAAAAAATATCCCATTATGTATTCTATTTAATATAAGAAGAGCTTTTTCAATTAAATCTTTTGGTTACTTCTTCAGAAGCCACATTAAGAGGGAACATACTAATTTATTAATGTGTCTATATTACCAAACCTTTTTAATTATAACAAAAGTATTCAAAACTGAATGACCGGACCATCGACACAACAATACTTGCTGGAACTGTGGTTGAGTTCTAACAGCCTTCACCGGTCAAGGTACAACCCTTCCATAAAAAAGTATGTTCCGTCATTCATGAGAGGAGCCAGAACTCAACTTTCCCTAAATCCTCGATGATAGCAAGAACCAACCACATTTCAGGAAGCTTCTCATCTTTATTTAGATGTGCCCTCTGTGGGGGAAGCAAAATTCTATAGCAAAAATGTAAAAAAAAATGTTTTTTAGGCCCACAAAAGGAAATTAAAATTTCTCAAACTAATTCAACAGATATAGTATGAAATTTAAGCAAATAATATATTTTATGAGTTAATGGAGATTGATATAAAAATATCTAATTTGGATCTCTATTCCAAATTTTAATTTTCTGACATATGTTTAATTTATTTCATTAGATTACATTTTCTTGAAAGGCTAATATTACGAGTTCTTATTTAACAAATTTGTCGTTCGAGAATATTAAATGCGAGAGGAAGGGTTCTTTAAAAAGAGAATAATTTTTTCATCTAAAGGAATGTTTAATCTTTATATTTGCAACATAGGTCTATTAATAGTGATTTCATGTTATGAATTCTTATTCAATGAATTTTCCTTTCACGAATATTCATTATGCGAGAATATATTCACAGGAAAGCATGAATGATTTTCTTATCAAATGGAATTTTCATACTTATGATGAATACATAATGAAATTACATAAAAACCTGTTTACGTTTTTAACATCTTAAATTTGAAAAAGATTGAAATGTGTGATATTTTATAAAATATAAAGAAAAAGAAAAAAATTCCTTTCACATTTAAAACTTCTTATTTTTTCTTTGAAATAAACATTTATATCATTGAAGGACTAAAGAGAAATTATTTTATGGTAAATGATCTTATACATACCTTTCATAAACAGCCTGGGGTGTTCAATCTAATTTAATTTCATTTACATTTTTATATAATCTTTTTTTGAAAAGTCTTACTTGGGTAAAAAGTGATTATATAAGTTTTTTTAAAAACCAGTCTAATAATTCAAACCAACAAACAACATACGGTTATTATGAAATGATCATTTTTAAATTACTAAAAGAAAAATATATATTTTCCTCTCTGGTCTACGTTGGGTTATTTGAATACACAAATTATGATTTTTTTACTCAAAGAATTGTATAGCGACAATGAAAACTAGAAACATTAGAAGATATTGAGTAGCTTTGTAATTGCTTAGTAATAACACTTTATCCCTTTTATTTTTTTTATTTTTTATGGAGAATTGCATTTTTTCCCTTTAATTACTTAAAAATACCGGAAGGGATGCATAACTAACCAGTTTATTAGTTCATAAAAAACTAGACTTTAAAAAATTTCTCTAATCTTATTCAGAACCTACAATTTTATCATGTAAGAGCATTACTCTGTTTTAGTTAGGAAATTTTGATGTATCCAAAATTTACGGGCAAAAATATTTTTACCTGCTTTTACCAGTAAAGTATTATTATTATGTTTGCATCGTTGACAACAGATGCGGTGTTTTAAATGGTTCACCTGCTTTTACCAATATTGCTTTATTATCACATTTGCTTCTTTGATAGCAGATTCGTTATTAACCCATCGAGCGTCGGCTGTCTAGCGTAAGAATGTTCTTAAAACGGCAGCGTCCAAAATAAAGGTTGAACACAATTTACAAGAAAAGAAATTGTCAGAACGTTCCTAAACCGGCATGGTATGTTTTGCTTTCCCCCCGACAATTAACCCCGTCGGGTAAACTGTCCTGGCTCTCGACTTTCACGTTCTTGTAAAAGCGGTAGATTGTGAACAGTGTCGAGTGATAAATCAAGTCGTAAAATGAGGGCAGGGCAATTACCATGCGGTTTTCCTGATAAGAATTTGGTTTTCGCTCTGAGAACTAAGAGCTTCTCTTTTAATCTGTAATGTTTTCAGAAAAGAGAATTTGTTCAAAAATAAATAAATAAAATATCCAGCAATATGATTTTATAAATTTGTACAAAAAATAGAAAAATTTGTTTAATGAATTATTTAGAGGAATTGTCATTCATCAAATTGCATTACGAACATAATACTTTCTTTTCGCCAACACTCAGAGAATCTTACTTTAGTTTTTTCCGATATTTAGTTTTAAGCATTTTGATGGCGTATTAAGCATTGGAAATGAAAATAAAAGGATATATATGGTACACTAATTAAAATAGAATATAAAAAATGTATTAATATTTTTTAATACTTAATATTAAAAATACTACGTTCATTTTAGAAAATATATAGCTGTTATCAAAAATTTTAAAATAAAAATGTGGATAATTTTTTTTCAGTTTTTTTTTAATAAAACAATCTTTTGTCAATGTATAGCAAGTAAATATTTTAGTAATAATATGTTTATTAAAATATTATTAATTTGGATATTTTTGACTTATTATCTTATTTTGAAATAATTAAGATGTAAGTTGAGATTATAAGTTTTTAAAAGATAATTTTAATATTGAAATAAGAAAAAATAATAAAGCAACCATTTATTAAAATGGCTTATATCGTTTAAAAATTATCATTTCATTCTTATTTTTAGTACGTGAATATTTTGAATGTCAGTTTATTATATCATTCTTAAACTTGTCCCAATTATTTGTACAATTATTATTACTCACAGTTTGCGCAGTAATATTTTCATAAATCCATGCATTTCTCTGCCAACAAATATTGCTAAAAACTTTTTCTTCATTTAACTTCAGCAATGGAATCAAAATTTCAATTGTACCCATTTTATTAAATTACTACATCATGAACTTTTGTGAAACTTCGTAAATTGTGAAATCTTGTAGATAAAAAGGAGACTTAGCTGCAAGTATCGGCCAATTAAGAATTACCCCTTTCAGAACGTTTCTTCCATGTTCATCGTGTTTGGATAATTTAAAAAAATTTCATTTACAATATTTCTCTGCATGTGAATTTCAAAAGATGGATGCTCAGTAAAATAATAATAAAAAACACTTTACAGTACGTAATCATAACTTCAGCAACGTTTAAAAACCGTGAGTGAAAAATTAGGTTTTTAGTTCATTGAAATAATAAAAATAATTGCTACACATTTTAGTCCATTAATTAAAACAAACAAAAATTATAGATATTAATGAATCTATAATAGTTTTGCCAGTTTGTGATGGATGATCAGACTTTTTCGTTTAAGAGATCTTTTCTTCCAGTCATAAAACTCAGATGGGAGAAAAGTGGCTTAAAAATAGCAATATAAAAATTTGAATATTGTGCTAAATCATAATTAATATGCATATAAAGAAAAAAAATAAAGAGGATCGTGAATTTTTACATTATAGAATTAATTGCTAAAATCTGGGTTAGGGAATCATGTTGGTGTGGTAAATCAGCAAGTTATTGGTGGTCTAGTCATAGATGCATCATCGGAATTCTCTTGATGTTAAAATCTTCTTATCATTTGTACTTATTTTTCTATCAAAGCAAAAATAATATTCACAAATATTTTTTTAAAAATTCAAAAGCTAATATTTTCGTAAATTATTAATTCTTAAAGCATGAAAAAAGCATTTAATTAAACATTTTCCATTGTAACTCTAAACAAAACTTAATTAATTGGAAATCTGTGTATTAATTTATCTAATTGAAGTATATTTTATATCAATCGTGCAGATAATAAAATTTTTATTTTTCGCTTACGGATTTTTGTTGAAGCCAAAAACCTCATCCCAAAAACAATACCAAGTTCTGGCATGAGAAAAAGCTCTTTCACATGAGGGCAAAGGACTCTAAATAAATCCGTTATCACTTTTAACTGCCTCTGCTTTCATATTGGTCACATGATCAAATTCTAATTTCTCATAGGTATTTTTTGTAACAGTTTGACTTATGTAAGCATTCAATATAATTCTTATTTTTAGATTTTAATTCCAAATGTTATTATTTTTTCCTGGCTATAAATTTCTTTTTGTAAGGTCTAGAAACTCGAGTGAAGTGCACTGCTTAGGGAACTTGAGTAGATCGTACGAATATTTTTTTAATTAAATAAGTGTTGATTACCTTTATGAAATATATATCATCCAGCTTTTTTAATATATTACTGAAATTTACAATTGATTTCTTGCACTAAATTTAATTAACTTTATATTTATGTGAAAATTGTTGAGCTTAATATATTCATATTAAGATCAAAAATTTTCGTTCTAATTCAACAATTTTAAATTCTAACGATTCTGACTGTGATGAATTAAGTTTATCTTCTGAAGATTAATACTCTAAATCGGAAAGGGAATCTGATGATGATACTTTAAATGCAGCTCGCTGTAGGTGTCCTATTGACTTGCAAGCACCTTCCAATGTTCCTCCAAATTTTCAATTTTCTTCGACTGGTAATGGGTAAAATATTTCCCTTGGGACTTAGATGATCCGATGATGTTTTTCAGAATATTTTTTTCGTAACACAGTGATAAGTTACATTATGGAAGAAACAAATAAATATGTTGAAGCCTTTTTCAACAAATCCGATTTGACACCATCATTGAAAGTATTAAATTGGAAAAATACGGATATAAAAACACTACATCTACTTTTTGGTTTCCTTTTACTGCAAGGAATAATGCCCAAATCTGCTGAAATATGGTATTATAGTATAAAATCTATTTTAAGCAATTCTTTCTAGAATTATTTTATTAGGCTTAAAATTTCCTCTAGACGACATTTTAAAATATTTATATGGTACTGAATATCAGTAGCAATGTTACAGATCTATAAAAACACTGTGTCACCTGTTAAGTAGTAATTTTTAATTTGTAATGGCATTCATTTACTTTAATTTTTAAGTATGCATGTAAATCAGTACTCATTATTAAGTTCTGAATTCGCAGTCTTGTAATATAATCAAAGAGAATGTATGTAATTCAGCCTTTAATGCATTTCTTTAATTTCATTAATAGCTAAGACTAACTTTGTTTTAATGCAAAGTATTAATTGCAATTGGACATTTATTAATTATTAATTATATTATTCATTATTAATTATATTATGCATTATTAATTATTATTAATAATAATAATTAATTATTATAAATATTATGCATTATTAATAATTATTATAATTAATTATTATTACTATTATTCATTATTAACAATTATTATAATTAATTTTTATTATTATTATTCATTATTATTAATTATAATTGGACATTTATTCATTTCATTCTTCAAAGCAATATGAAATTCAATAATTGAATTTTGTTGAATACAAATAGATGTTTATATAATAATTTTCCATTTATTATAAACTACCCGCATTTGGCGACCAGCCAGTTCGTCAGTATTAATACCGGCAAAAGGGTTCTATTAATTTTAACTTGGTCTCATAATAAGTTTTTCAGCAAAATATTTTTTAAGCTTCAAATTTCGATAGTCATATGATTCACTTTTACTATTATATAGGCCTCCTATCTTTGAACTTTGCGTCTCTCTCTGATTTTCTATCAGTGCACGCAAAATTCAGTTTTAAATTAAAATGGAAATGAAGCTTCCATTAATATAAAGATCTCTTTACTCAATCCATGCATGTCTTTAAATAAAACTAAGAATTGAGATCAGAGTAGTTGAGGTTTTATGTTCACGACAGAAATTGAAAAATTATAATTTTTTTTATAATTTATAATATCTCAAAGAATTGTTCAGCAAAAATCTCTCAAATTAAATGAAATATTCAGTTTTTAATTTTATTTTTAGATGTATATAAATGATTTCAATAATAATACATATTTTTTTGGTTTATAAATATATTTAAAAAAATTATAGGTTCAATTCCTTTGGTCTTATAGATTCATATTCTGTAAAACATTCTTAATATTTCAACTTCTCCGTAAATAAATAAACATTTCTATCTTCTTCAAATATGACTGATTTATTCAGTACTGATCTTCTTTATCAATTCTTGCAAAGTTAGAACAATCATCATTTTCATAATCTAGGCCAATTATTCTGGAGTAACCCTGATTGGCTTCTTTGAGATCTTGATAAAGTGATCTAAAATCGCCAATTTTTATCGAATAGTTATATTGAAATTTTCATAGATCGATCGGCTTGGATGATTGATTTAGTTGATTGGAGTGCCACTTTTTTAAGGACTTATTGTCTCTAGAATATTCTTTTAAATATGATTCACATTGCAGCTGATAAATGTAAAAATTTTAAAGTCGTAATTCATCACCATTTTTTCTCCCAATCTACTAATTTTATATTTCACTTAGACAATTTGTTGAGAGATGTATGTCTCTCCCAAAAAAATTAAGAAATTAGATGCTGGACTCCGATTACAGAAGATACCTTGTTAGCCATATAGATGTTAAGCCATATTTTCCTTAAATAAAACTGTTTAATTGAATTAGTAATATATGTATAGTAAAATATCACAGAAAACGTTTCCATGCATTTATTTTCCAAAAATATCATGTTTGTTTCATTTAATGCAGACACGTGCCTAAAATGACATTTTTATATGTTTAATTTGGAATGATAGTTGATTCATTTTTTCTCACGTGAGAACATGATATTGTTTTGGTTAGAAAATTTTGATATCTCCGAAATATAAGGGTAAATGATATTTTTATCTGATTTTACAAATTTTGCATTATTAATTTTTACGTATGCTTGTTTGAAAGAAAATGCGTTTTCAAATAGCTGACCTATTTTTATCAGTATAGCTTTAAAATTGCGTATGCTTAACGTTGAATGCATTTTTTTTTCGCATGATTCATAAAAATGTGGAGATAATTTACGATCACGAAGGCGAATTCTTTGATTTGCACAATATATCTCTTTCACACAAGTAAAAGTAACAATTCAAACTTTGTCTTATTGTTTGAAAAATTAAAAAAAAATCATGAATTCAAAAATATTTTATTTCTACTTATTATGAATTGCTTTTTGTTCGTCGTTTCTTTGAAATGGCGTCATCTTCAAGTTCGTTTAAGATTTCTTACTTTTTAATAAATAATCTCGCTCTCAGAAGATTATCGTTTGGTGCTTTTCTAAAAATTCTTTTTCTGTTTTAACTGTCACACTTTTATAATATATCTTTATTATGCATTTTTATTCATTTTAATTCTTTAATTGAATTAATAATTTTGATATTGCAAATGATTCAGAAATTTTTTTCTTGCATTTATTGTTTAAAAAATATCACATTTCCTATTTATTTCATTTCATATAATCACGTGGTGAAAATTATATTTTTCTGTTTTATTTTTGGTAGTAATTAACTTATTTTTTTAATCAGAACTTCTGAAATGTACTGGCAACATATTATTTTAAACTGATTTTTTTTATATCCTCGAGAAGATAATTTTTATTATTTTATGCGAAATAAATTGTTGAAAAAAAACGATTAAATTGAATGTTGAAAAATTCATTGAATATAGAGTTTTAATTTATAGGACGAAACATCAGTATCATTGAAAAGCTATTTTTTTTAGCTTTAACTTGATGCAAAAATCAGATTTGTACTGTAATATTTTGGAAGTTATAGCGAAAAACTTCAAAATTTGGCTTATTTTTTAATTAATTAAAATTTTAGTTAAAAATAAAATAAAAGGGGCTCCGATGTACACATTCCCGGCACCCTAGGTATACATGTACCAAATTTGGTAGCTGTTGGTCGAACGGTCTGTCTTGTACAGCGCCAACACACACACACACACATTGTGCTTTATTATAAGTAAAGATATATATATATATATTTCTTTCATATACTAAACTTTTTTAATAATCCGTATTATTTCTATGCATTTTTTTTCATTTATGCTTTTAGTAGCCCTTCACAAGACACAAAACTTCCTCTCATATGAATTTGGTTTGATTTTTTTACAGAGATCTCAAATATATATTTATAATAGAATTGTATATTTGAAATATATAATTAAAAAAATATTTTTATATTTATAATTTTTTATAAAAATAAAAATATTTCTGTTCTTTTTTTAATTCTTTTCTTTGTATTATAAATATATATAAGTAAAATATAAGAAAAATATGATTTCCAAAAAGTAGTAAATAACGCATGCATTAACTTAGTAAAATAAAAAATAATATTAAACAGTAAAAAAGGAAGAAGAATAACTATATTTATCTAGATACATTAAATAAATGTGTTTATAAAAAGAATTAACTACACTTTTACTAAAGTTAAGCTTAAAAAGTCAAAAATAAATAAATAATTATATCGAAAAATTTTCAAATTCGTCTTCCCTTGCGTAGTAAATGCTTGCGCAAAATCTACATACAAAGTTTAAGCAATAGTTACAATAACATTTATTAATAAATATTTTTGTCGCTTATTAATTGGGATGAAAATAAATTGATAAGGTTTTTTTTATAAATAAATATATGTTTTTTTTTAAATTAATAAAAGTATTATTAACCATTCAAACGTGATTTTCCGTTACAGTTCAAACGTGAAGTACAGAAAATTCAAACTTGCTTTTGAAAACTCGCTTTTTTTGTATAAACTATGTAAATGTAAATGTGAGGCATGTAAATATGAGGGTTTCCCTGTCTTTAATAAGCATAATAGTTTTCTCTTGGATTCGAAATGAAATATTGAAAGAAAGAATGAAGCATACAGCTCATATCACTAATCGGTCCTGTTATCGCGAATTCTTAAAAGAAAGTGATGTCCTATTCTCAGGGGGGATTTCCTATTCCCCTAATTGGAGGGACCACCCGCATTCTAACTGCCAGCGGAAACCAGAAAATGAGCTCTAGCAAGCGGATTCCCCACCTCGTTTATTGCACTTAAGGGGGGAAAGCAATGGCGACTTTCTTCGGGGTAGCCGTGTTAAGAGATATTTGCGGGAGGAGACTTTCTACGTTCCTGGCGGTTTTAAAGCGACACGTTGGAGAGGATTTCTAAGTTCTGCCGCTTGAAGGGTTAAAAGGCAAAAGGAGAAGTATGACATCATAACTGTTATTTCATCTCAAAATAGGTCAAGCTCCAAAACTT
>JAOUZG010003912.1:3867197-3890442 GCA_026289955.1 Argiope argentata | reverse complement strand
CAGCTTACTACTCCGGTAAACAGTTTTAATATCTAACAACTTTTTTTTATATACAACATAGTACTGTATTTAACCCAAACTACATTATTGTAACATTCATATCACTCACACTAGCTTACCATTCCGGTAAACAGTTTTAAAATCTAACAACATTATTTTGATTCACGCCATCAAATACATTTAAACGATATACAAATGACTTTACTTTGGAAATCTCGGTTGGACGTTTGCAGTAATTTGACAAACTGCGACTATTGATCTTGAAACAACCATTACCAATCCCAACAGTAGCTCAAATCCCAGCAGTACTTTCAAGAAGTTAGTCATCAGAAACGTGTCTCGGA
Source organism: Argiope argentata (assembly GCA_026289955.1). NCBI lineage: Eukaryota > Metazoa > Arthropoda > Arachnida > Araneae > Araneidae > Argiope > Argiope argentata. The sequence continues at coordinate 3,890,098 of JAOUZG010003912.1, read as the reverse complement.
CTAAAAACCCGTTTAAATCGATTTTAAAGAACTCTATTGAAGAAACTTTCTCATTTTTAGGAGCACAAAATCCTTCCATTAAAAAAAGTTAAGAAAAAAAATAGGCGGATAGTACCTGTCCTTCAGCAAGAAGGATTTTAAAGAAGCGAAGCAAAAGCGTCTCAACATCGCAAACAGATTCCCATCAGTGCAATTTGCCAGTCTAAAATAAATCCACTTTAAGTGTGAAGGCAGCTTAAACAGCTTTTTCTCTAGCTCGTACAAGGATTTCAGTTGAATTTCGTAGGCGCTTCTAGAATTGGTGATTTTAAAAAGACTTTAAGGGAAAAGAAGTATAAACATTAGATAAAAATATTAAATGTAAAATTTATTCGATTGGGAAATTTTCGAATGATGGATTTAAGAAGAAACCTGGAATTCTAAATGAAGATTCGTATTTAAATAAAGTTTTTTTTCAGTCTTTTTACCAAAAACTTCATCGAATATTTGTAAACGATAATTTGAGATTCGTTTTAAAATTTTATAATAAAACACAATATGCTTCAAATTGGACTTAATAAAAAACTTTATTTAGATAATTCATTAATATAATTTTTTCGCATCTTCCACACAAAGCTTTCTTCAAACAAGTATTCAATAATATATCGGAGACTGTTCGGCTAGTCTACAATGGAAGAATAGAGAATGTTGAACACAGAAGAACGTATTTTATTCAATAGGAAATAATGAAGCAAAGGTAATGAAAACACTTTCTGGCGTAAACAAAAGATAGGATTTTCAGAAATCAAAACAGAACCAACCAGTAAATCACTAGTTCGAATGCAATAACTGCGTTTAGAATATGCAACTAAAGAACACTTCGAGAGTGTGTCCAAAATAGAAATCTTTCTTCATACCGGAGAATCACTTTTTATTCCCCCGTAGAGGATTGAAATTTTCCACACGAATCTCCGGGTTTCGGATCTTCATAGACCGAAAATCATCCATTTTCCAGAACTATCATTTTTGGCGCCAAATAATTTTCAACTTAGATTCTTTATTGCCGTCGCAACATTCTGTACTCCGGCTTTCTGGCACAGAGGTAGCGCATCTTCCTCGTGTTCTGGGAGTCCCGGTTCGGGCATGGTTGTTCCCCTGTGCGCTGTCTGTGAGATGCGTGACTTTTCCTCCCTGTAAAAAGCGGCTGTGCAAGCAAATGTGGTGAGTATGTAGCTAAGTCGTATTCTTGGCCCTAGTTGTTGCTACTTCAAACACAAGATATGCTTCTTTCGGTTTAAATCTGCTACTGTATCAGCAGGGGACTTGTCCATGGCGAGTGCCATAAGTAACAACAACATTCTGTACAAATTCAGAATTGATATAAATATCTCTATGAGTTTACGATATTAATTTTGTAGAGAAACTAGATTACAAATGTTTGAAAATATTCTTCTCTCTCTCTTTATATATATATATATATATATATATATATATATATATATATATATATAAATAAATTCACATTGTTAACACAATTCCATAAAGAGAGTCAAATACTCATGTGAGTGCATGTCTTTTAGTGCCCAGAGAGTAATATAACCTTAAATTTTCTTGAACCTTTAGTTTTGTCTCCAAATACATTTTAACTTAGGATATCATTACTCTGTGCCCATTAGGAATTTTCTAAATCTTTCTTTCCCACCGTGACATTAATACTACAGTAAAACTAGATTTCTTTTAAATAATTAGGTCTATCACAACAGCAATCTCTTTACTGCAGGATTTTAAGTTGAATAATATTACAGCAGGAAACTCTCATGTAAATATAACTATGCAATAACCTTTAATAGCTCATAGTAATTGTTTTATAGTAATTTAAACTAACGCTTACCTTGAGAGATGCAGTCTATAAAACCACATTTTCTTTACACTCAAATTATTTTTTTAATAAAATTATTATCATAAAAATCAGCCAATATATTTTTCAGATAATTTTGTTTGTGCATAAATATGTTTTAGAAAATTTTTAGAATATATTTTCATTTAAAATTTTATCTCATAAAATTTATATTTTCATTCAAAAATTAATTGAAACTATTTGAGCATACATTATTCAAATTTAATTACATGTTAGAAAAATTATTCTTATAAAATATATCTCATTTTGAATCATATTTATTTTTATATCATACAGAATAATAGACGAAATAATATAATGGTAAATTCAAGAATTATATGAAAAAAACCGACAATGGATAAAACAGACCTTTTTATAGGTATTTTTTTCCAGCACAAAAACTATTAATTAACTGTTAATTGGCCTGTTAATTCTTTAGATATTTATCTTGGTAGAGTTGTTTTTTTTTGGAAAATATTGAAGAAAAAATTAATTACATTTGGACACTAGAAAATTAATTACATTTGAACACTAGAATAATTAATTACATTTGAACGAAAAATCATGATCAGTCGAATGCTAGCTTTCAATCTTGTGTACAGTTATCCTCTTCATTAAAATTATTTTCTGCTTCATTTACGAAGTCTTTTAAGCACCATTTCAAAACGGGACTTAGAAGGTTGAATGATAATTCGAAATAAAAATTATAGAGTCATCTGTTAATCCTTGTGTAATAGTAAAACAGTAAAAGGAAACTACTGTCTTACAGATGTTGTGCAAAGAAAAAGCTTAAATAGTCAAAAAAGCATCCAATAAAATTTTTTGTGTAATTAAAATCACACAACAGGAAACTATATGGTCAATCCATTCGATTAAGATAGAAATAGAGTAAGGGGAACCTAAATTTTGACCTTAGAGCTCTGAGATACCGTATATCCCCATTTAAGGGCTAAATGATATCTTCCGTTCAGGAGAAAAACTAATTGCTAGAAGCTACAGGTGGATTGCTTTCCTCAAAATATGCCGAGCGATGCTAAATGTATTTCCAGTTAGTGGTAAATTTTTTGGAGATAATGAATAAAGTGTTGGTATTCTTTTTGACGGATTAATCTATTGTTTTTTTCGATAGATTTTCGACTCGCTGTTTGAAAATTATTGCTTATTTTGTAGATTTTAGTTATTAAACGACTGATATAAATATGTAACCGAAATTTAACCTCCCCTAAGGTTAAAGTGATTTTACAGAAGTTACTAGCTAGATTCACGTTTATTCAAATAAGTAACTGCATTCAAGTAAACTAGATTTAACTAGATTAGACCGAATAGATTCAATTTTTTTTCAAAATCTTAATGAACATAACTCTATTAGAAATATAAATAAGTAACTAGATTCAAGTAAACTAGATTCAACTAGAATATAGTGACTAGATTCAGATCTATTCAAGATCTTAATGAACATTTACTGTATTAGAAATATGAATATAATGTAAAATAGAGGAAACTATCAATATCCAGTTTACATAGTTGGATTTTGTTTGTTTCAAAGGAAATTTGAGATAAAGCATTACCCATTTGAATCAGCTGACCGCTTTGATTTTATAGAATTATTTGGCTCTTTTTGAGGATAAATGAAATCAAATTCTCCTACAGACTGTATAAGGCATGGAAAATTGATTTTGAAAAAAAAAATCAATAATATCAGTACAATGTAATAATGAATGAAACAAGCAGCTCAATGTTTAGACGATGCAGTGGAGATTATACAAATTCTGTGCTTTGACTACAATTGACAGACTACTTTCTGTAGCTTATCCCTGATATTTATAGCATTTCAGAACATGATATGGCTGTTGAAGTAAGGTTTTTCGCGTCAATTAAAATCCGTAGGCGAAAAACAAGGATTTTATTATCTGCACGAGCATCGCAAAAAATCAGCTTTTAACAACATTTTGCCATCACATTTACAAAAGCTCTGATCAAGAAAATAAGTTAAAGACTACAGCAAGTAAAATCTAGAAAAATGCCATTTTGAGGGTGTGATTATATGAAATGAAATAAGTGGGAAATGTGATACTTTTTTAAACAATCAATGCGAGACTAAGTTTTTTTGTAACTTTTGCAGCACTAAAGTGACTCATTCGATGAAACCATTAAAATGAATAAAAATATAATTTAACTTGCACGAGCACGTGGTGCTTGGCCTTTCAAGAAATGATGTTCTGACATGATACATTGAAATATGCATAGCCGATTTCATTTCAATCTTTATTAACTCATAACTATTTAATTAACTTCTTGCTGAGACAAAATGCTTAATTTTAGTCATCAAGGAACTCCAATCTCTCATCTAATTGCGCTTTACCATGAAGATATCTTACATCATCTCCTTTCCGTCCTCACACAATACCCAGCAACCCACTTTAATATCAAGAATTGTTGCTAGAGCCCTGCTAATTACGTGACTACCGGTGGCGCAATCACTAGATTCGGTCACACCCACTCCACTGCCACTCTAATGGACGGGCCTCTGCGTGAAATACGATATTAATAAACACACATCGGAAATTCGGGGGATTCGACATAAACCTCGATACGCTCTTCCATGATCAGTCGGTCCATTGTTGGCCAGAATGGTTAGATCTCGGTTTAATTCGGAAGTGCTCCGTTTGGGTAGATATTACGCTTCACGTCTATGCGATGACGTGAAGCTTTATATCTTGAAATGCTGGATTCTGTATTGTCCAGGATATAATTTGGTTTATGCAATTATCTATGGATTATTACTATTATTATTGAATGGATGTAAAAAAAAGTTATACATTATTAGTACATATAGGGTGGTTTAAACTAAAGTTTCCCTTTCAGATATTCATAAAAGGAAAACTATTGTGGGAATATTATCTTAATTAGTAGAAGTTCATGAAAGATCCTACAAATTTCTTTTTCGACCTCCCCCCTCAAAAAAATCAAAAACGCATCTCGTTTTAGAAATGGGGCTGTTTGCATTATTGGTGAGCAAAATAGGACATAAAGACCTCGGTTTAAAATGTGTTCAGTCGTTTCTAAAACATGTGTTTAATATATACTATCAAAATTAATAACTTTCTGACTGCTTATATTATCATGCTAGAGCATGATATTTCTTTTGTTGTTAAAAAAATTCGTTTGCTAAAAATAAAAAAAAGTTATTATCTGCACTAGCATCTCAAATAAAAAACCTCTTTTGATAACAATCTGCCATCGTTTTTACAAAAGCTCTGATAAAAAAAAGTTAATGACTACTGCAAATAAAACCTAGAAAAATGTCATTTTGAGCACGGATTATAGGAAATGTTACATAAATAGGAAATAGAATGTTTTTTTAAACAAAAAAAATGCGAGAGAAAGTTTTTTTATCGTCTGCAATGCTAAAGTGACTCATTCAATGAAACCATCAAAATGAATAAAAATATAATTGAACTCGCACTCGCACGTGGTGCTTAACCGTTCAAGAAATTATGTCCTGACATGATGCATTAAAATATGCATGATAGATTTCTTTTTTTTATAGCTACTTTATGACTATACTGATTATATTTACTTTGAATGTTGCGTCCACCATTTTTCGAAAGCACGTTAAATCGCATTACTGCGTTCTTAACAGAAGCTCTTAGCATATTAGGAGGAATGCTGCGTACATATCGGTATACAGCATTTTACAGTACCTCTAAATGTTTTAAATTATCATTATAAATAGTGCTTTTAAAATAACATAGATTTACCAGACTTTGTAACACGTTTTAGAAATGTTTAAACACATTTGAAACCGGTGTCTTCTTGTCATTATTTGTTTAACAATATTGTATACAGTGCCATTTCCCCATTTCCCTCGAAATATTTGTGGCAGAAAACATTTTTTTTACCTTACTTCAAAATATTGCCAAGTTTTCTATTATATTGGTCCGATAGTTTTGGTTTTATGACCATTTCAAAAAACATAATCTAATAATTTAATTATAACCATCCTGTAGTCACCAATAATGATTAAAGAATTCAGTGTTATTAAAAGTGTTCAAATTGCTAGAGCATTGACTTGGACACTTTAAATTTCGCATGACACCCAAGGACGTCAAGAATTATGACCTATTCTCTTTCATATTTTTCCTACAAAATATAATTCAAAATAAAATTTGACAAATTTATTCTGAATCAATATAATTACTCTTTTCAAATCAATTTCATCACTTAATTGGATTACATAGAGATGGTTCTCCTTTCCGTTCTTCGGGCAACTATAATTTAAAACAATACTTTCTTTATTGCGATAAGATGAAAGTTTTCATAAATATTTAGCACAATTAATTTTGCATTATTAATATAATAAGGTACAACTATGAAAGAGCTATTAATTTTTTAATATAAATATTAAATTTATAACTTTCCCGCCTCCTGGAACTGATTTAGCGAGTCTTTCTCGTGGTCTGAGCTACTCAGGCTTGAATCCCGTCAAATTTATGGTTGTTCTTCTGTGAGGTGTGTGAAAAAGCTGCCTTGTAAAAAGACGTTGTGTAAGTGAATGAAACAAGTGTGTGTCGTCTTCATATAAGCTAGAAATCAGACTTCTGTCCTCAGGAGCTCAGGGGTCCATACTTGCAGAAGCTACTGCACCGCTTCTTTCCGTTGTAAAGTGGGCACGTAATTATCCTAATGAAACTGATAACCTTCCAAAAACTATAAGCTTACTACTTTGAATATTTTCGATGCAATTTCCAAGCTGCAACCGATCAAACAACATTTATTCTATATGTGAAATGGTTGTAATTTTTTAAATTAATGATAAATTCCTATTTTTTAAACTAAGATGTGAAATAATTTCCATTTTATAAATTTAAGAATAACGAGGCAATAATAGTTTAACACTTTATTATCTATGGTAGTACTAAGTTTGCATAATTTTAATTGTGATATTATGGTTTCATTTTTTTCTTCTAAACTTTCATGTCCCATTTCAAATCAGAAGAGGTTGGGAAGGGGTGGTTCTTTTCAATACTTTTTCGTATATTCTTTAATAAAGATATTATTCTTTCCCTAACGTAAAGAATAGAGGTTTCTGTACAATGCCATAAATACTCAGATTTTCATTTTTCGAGCCTTGAGCGTAAGAAAAGAACACTTCGTAACTAGTAAGGAAACTAGTAAATATAGAAAGGAATAGTAACTTGGGTGCGACAGGAGAGAGTATCAACCTCATTTCGCCAAGGATATTTAGCATCAAATATGGCAACCCGATGATGTCGTTGGAGGATATCTTCCTCCCGGAGATAAGACGCAAGAGAGCGGGGAGTTGGCGTTTTCGAAAAGTGCACCAAGTGGGCGATGTTCACTACGGATCAAACGTAACTTGTAAAAATAGTAAAGAAAACTGCTATTTGTGTATTTAACTGCAGGCCAATTGGCAAAAATTGCTGTATAAGAGTCTATTATAGTTCGATTTTGAATTTATTCAATGGCATGCAGGTAATGCAAAAAAACCAGGAAAAATAGAATAAATACAGGGTGGCCATAATTAAACTGGCAGTGCTCACAGTGTTCTGTAGCGCGATCTATTTGCGAGAATGACGCCACATTTTGTAGAAAGATTAAACAAAACGGGGGACGAAGGATTCAAGAAAAAGTTCCAAAAGTCACCTCTAGGGGAATATGTGGTGCTGTGTTATAGAAAAAAAGAGTGTTAACAAATGCAAATGAATACGGAAATAAAGTTACCTTTTATTCTGTACATTCAAATCATGTTCAATGTGGCTGCCGTGTTTGTGAACTACTTATTGCGTTCTGTGCATAGTTTTCACAACCGCAGAGAGTTACATGTCAGCAGAAATCTGCAGGAACATGTCTACAGTCCATGATATATTATCCTTCAACTTAGCCAGGTCCTGGACAACTCCTTGATAGATCTTGGACTTAATGTAACCCCATAGTGCATTGCACTCTTTGAGTTTAAAGGATTTGACTAGTAATGCACGCTCGACTAAACAAGGAGACATTGCACATAAACTTTCAATCCGATTATTTCGAAAATATATTATTGCCTTTTAAAGTCCAAGCTGATGGCACTGTGCCAATGGATGTAACGTGAAATTTGAATAAACTTCTTTTGCTAAGCGTTCTCTGTTACCCAGTAAGTGAAATTGCAGATAATGAGATTTTATCGGTGTTTATGTAAATTTTTTGCTCTTTTAAAAGTGTTGCCATATTGCACTTGAACTAAATCAGCAAATTTGTAAATAAAAGGTAATTTTATTTCTTTATTGATTTGCATTTGTTAACACTCTATTTTCTATTACACAGCGCCACATATTCCCCTAGAGGTGACTTTTGGATTTTTTTTTTTGCGAATCCTTTGCCTCCCGTCTTGTTTAATCTTTCTACAAAATGTGGCGTCATTCTCGCAAATAGATCTCGCTACAGAACACTGTGAGCAATGTCAGTTTAATTATGGCCACCTGTATTTTGGATGACTCTTCAAGGGTTGATTGAAACAAATATTTTACACAGAAATACACTTGTAAAAATAAATTCCCGTTACCAATATTCCTTTATTTTTTAATACTTTTTTTTACCTAACACATTTACACGCATAAACAAAGTACAGAAAAACAAGCAGATGATTAACACTAGTAGATTTAATCATTTGTTCTCGGGTGGCTTCTTTCAGACACCATTCTAGATTATGCAATATTGTAATGTTTTATACATTTATTTCTTACTTTTGATTGTTTAAATTGCTGATTAACCTCTCATTGCATTTAATGTTTTGATTTTGGATAGAATGTGAGTACTAGGGCCAAGAGCGGAACTTAGCTACACACTCACCACATTTGTTTGCACAGCCCCTTTTTACAAGGAGGGCACAGTCATGCATCTCACAGACTGCACACAGAAAAACAACAATGCCTTAACTGGGACCCTCAGAACACGAGTAAGACGCCTTACCTCTGTGCCAGAAAGCCAGCATGTCGCATCTCATTCTTTTACATATTTACTAATGGAGATATTTACTTAAGATAGGTACTGTCAATAAAAAAAATCTACTGCAGTGTTTAATGTTGCAATTATTGTTTATCTTCCTTGGATTGAACTCTAATTCAAACCAAATCCATAAAATGGGGGAAATGTGGGGGGATCAGTTAGTAAGAACCCTTTAGCACCAAGGCCAAAAATCAGACTTCTAATTCATATGAAGACGACACTGTCACACTCGATTGAACAATCCTACTTTATGGGAAAACTCTTACACACCTTTCAGATGGAATAAAGGATAAGTAACCATGCCCAAACTAGGACTCAAACCCAGAACATCTAGATTAAGGGGGGGGAAAGCTATACTCCCAGGCCAAAAAGGTGCCTACTATTTCTTTTCTTTTATGATGTTGTTGTTGTTACTTATGGCACTTGCTATGGACATGCCGCCTGCTGATTAAGCAGCAGATTTTAAGCTAGAGATATGCGCCTCTGGTTTTTGAAAGTAGTGCCAACTAGGTTCAGGAATACGACTTAGCTACACACTCACCACATTTGCTTGCACAGCCCCTTTTTAGGGGGGGGCAGTCACCTCTCACAGATCGCTCACAGAAGAATAACAATGCCTGAATCGGGACTCGAACCCGAACCCGAACCCGAACCCGAGACTCCCAGAACTACCTCTGTGCCAGAAAGCTGGCACTTTTCATTTATAGAAGCAACAAATAATTAATATTTTTATATTTTCAAACAAAAATTTAAAAATTATGAAAATATTTCATTTATTTTAGGCATACTAAAAAATACTAAATTCTTTCTACTAAAACTGCATACTAAAATTCTTTCAAGCTTTCTAGTAGATATTGTATCATGCTATACAAATTCATCTTTTAAAAGAGTTCTGTCAATTTTGTGAAGTATTACAGAAATCAATTTTATACGTATATACATATTTTCAAGTTATATATTTCTCATGTATAGCACTGGAATAATTCATCGAATTTCCACTCTGGAATAGTATTTGATGAAAATATTTGAGAATATTCACTGATTCTTAATTCAAAGTAATTTTACGAATTAAAGTATCTCTTAACTAATATGCATATTATAAATCAACAGGGAGATGCTTACATGTTTACTCATTTGGCAAGGAGCCAATTACGAAAATTAAAATTTCAGGAAAATCAATCTTATATAATATAAATATATTTTAAACATGAAATTGTTTGCAGGAATATTTAGAAGATTTCATTCTATCTCTATCTATGTTTCAGCATATTCAGGCTGTCGTACAGGGTCTTTAGCCTCTAATATTTCCAAATTCGAATAGAATACGTCATGGTGAATATTTTGATATCTAAAAATATGGATATATATATCTGGAGTCTCCGAATATAGAGCCATAATCTAATTAAAGTGTGAAGCTTGTTTAAAATTTTAAGAAAGAGAAAAAATAGAAAATCTGTGTTTATAGAGAATTTTCGACACAACAGATTTTAGAAATATCGGCCATTCGAACAAATGGCATGGGGAAATCTGGAATAGAAATTTGCTACCGCTTTTCATAAAACATGTGTTCCAATTTTCTTGACCTCAGTTTCAAGTCGACCAATGATGAGTGCTGAATGAGATAAACTGCATCTTTCAGGCGTCCCCCATAAATGGGTTAAGATCCGTCCATGGGTTAAGATCCGTCGAATGAGGCGACCACTCTACACTATTGCCTGTTGGCATGATGAATTTGTACCCGATTAGTCTATCTTGAAAATGTTTCGCCAAGAGACCGAAGTTTCCCTGAGCGAGGAGAGGTCTAGAATCATCTGGAATAAACCAATAATCGCTCATTGTGATTATATCATGCAAGAAGGGGATGAAAGCATCATTCAATATGTCAATAAAAGCTACATCGGTATATTTTAGATTTAAAAAAAATGGCCCAATGATGGCTTAGGCATAACAAACAACAAACTGAGAGTCTAAATGGGTGTATTGGGTGAACTATTGTATGATGAGGAATTTCATTGGTTCAGAACCTACGTACCTATTTGTTTACATCTTTGGAAGTGGCTCATCACTGAGCCAGACCCGGTTAAAATCAATTTTGCCACTTTCAGTCATAAAGCCGGAAAAATAAAACCTCATTAATCATACGTATCAGTAAATGATGATTGACTTAAATTTTATCTAGCAAACATTAGAAGCTGCAATTGTGTCAATTATGCAGCTTTCTGTAAGTTTTCTTTTATTTATTTTGTTCTAATAGCATATAGTATACAAATTAAAAACATTACCAAGAAAAAAAATAAGGCTAACATTCCGTTAACATTTATCTACTTCGATTACATAATTTATTTTGTGATATAGATATCTATCGTATAGAGATTTATTGATACGACAGCTAAAGTCCTCCAAATATTACTTAAATATAAAATACTATTTATTAAATTTTATTACAGACATTATAAGGAAGAGAACTAATTGACTTTATGTCGAATGGAATTCTTCGAATACCGAATTCATGTGCCATCTTTTTTACTCGTGTTCTTCTACTTCACATTTTTTAAATCAAATAAGTTAATTTAAATTATTTGATTAATTAATTCAATTTAATTTAAATTGATTTTGATTATTTAATTTAATTAATTTAATTTAAATTGATTTTGATTATTTAATTTAATTAATTTAATTTAAATTGATTTTGATTATTTAATTTAATTAATTTAATTTAAATTATTGATTATCCCTTATACAATTCCACTTAAAATTAACCCCTTAGACGGTTTGCCTTTACGCCGTACGTGCATCGATTTATCGAATTTTGATAGTTGTAAACAAAAACTAAATCATTCATAGCAATTATAATCCAATAGTAAAATGACTTCCAATACGTAGATAAGCCAAGTATTCCATGGATTTCCATTCGAATCAAAATAAGAAAATATTCCCAAAATAGAAAGTGTCATATAATTAGATAGTAAGGAAAATAAACCGGCTAAGGGGTTAAGGAATGGGATATCCTTTCCATTTCGTAAGCATCTTCTATCAAGCAATATGCTTTAATATGAGGGATCCATATTCATAGCTAATACTGCGGGTGCAATCAGAAGGATCGTCCACTCAATTTGACCGCTTCTAATGGAAGAGCCTATGCATTGCATGATGTTGATAAACACGCGATGAAAATTCAAGGGGAGTGACACATTCTTGACACGCTTCTCTGTAGTCAGACGGATAATTGTGTTAAGCCATGAGGGTCGAAATTGGAAGTGTTCGGTCTGAGTCATAACTCAAATCCATGCCGCGAGGTGTAATGCTCGCGAATATTGAATTCCTAGCAGATGCACATTTAATAAGTAGAAATGTGAATCGTTAGCTTGAATTCAATGAATGTGCAATATTGAGCATGAAAATAATAAATGAAATTTCACACTTGTTACTTTTTAGTATATTACATCTAGAACACTAACTAAAAACTATGTGGAGTTTTCATGCAGCATTGGTTTATCATTGGCTACATTTTTCTGTAGTCTAATTTTAAACGGTGATTTTTGGTTGGTTGATTTTTAACGTTAAAAATAGACAATATTCAGCTTATAGGATGTGGGATAGTTCACTATATTAAAGAAACATTTAGCACTGTATTCTATAAAATTCTTAGAAACTGTGTCTCACGAGTTCCCTAAGCACTTTGAACAAATAAATCGAAATTGAAAATGTATCTTCAATCGTCATTTAGCAATTCATTATGGATCATGTCCATTCCAATGTTCTTAAGCTTCATATCTTTATTGGTAATGATGCCATGTCAATTTTTCTATGATAATGTTGCCGTGTCAATTTTTCTATAAAAAGGATGCCGTGTCAATGTTTATATGATAATGATGCCATGTCAATGTTTCTATGATAATAATGGCATATCAATTTTTCTATGATAATGATGCCGTGTCAATTTTTTCTATGATAGTGATGCCATATCAAATTTTATATGATAACGATGTCGTATCATTTTTTATATGATAATGATGCCGTGTCAACTTTACAACTGAAAGGGGTTGCAGTAGCTCTTGGAAATGAGATGTAGTAGCTCACCTGTTGTATTTTGCAGCGGTATGTAGAAGATTATAAGCCAATAAGTTAAATATTTTGGATTTATATGACTTTGAGGTATTAAATACTTTTTATTGTATCTGCTAATGTATTAAAGAAATGCTGTTGCTTTTCTTTGATAATTGCAGGCTATATATTCCTTTGATTTCTTTTTAAGTTCTTTTTTGTCATTTATATAAGTACGTGATTGTAAAAGGATAGTAACTTTTATAAGAATCATTGTGTTTATTTAGAAAGCAAGCTAGTTTGTTTGCGACATGTATATAGCAAATCAGTTGAAATTATTATAATTTTTTATTCGTCTTGACATATGTCAGATATGAAATACTCATATTTTTGGAGCGAAAATCGTGCATTTCATGCAAGAAGGATGTTTCCGATGATTTGATGACTAGGCAACACTTTTGGTGAAATTATTGGCGCCTGGCAAGATCTGGCGAAGAAAATAGATAGTTTTGGAAAATTCCATCACCTAAGCTTTAAGACCATTACTAAGCGATATAGCTAATAACCTTCAAGAACTTTGGCGGAAATCCTAGATTTTTCACGCCAAATCAGGTATAAATATTACAGCCGGATCGACCATGTCGATTAAAGAGTAGCTATTATTTGAGTATTATTCCAGTGTTCAGAAGCTGTTATCTGTTTACGGCTTTAGAGGTCTCTGTATTCGTAAGCTGTTTCCTGTTGTATTAACTAATTAATTGTGACTCGTAACTGCTATAATCTTTTGCATCTTTAAGGGATATCTACGCGTTAATGTCTTGTGATTTTCAAGAGATTATTTTATCAACTTTTAATATACATGGATCGTGAAGTGCTATTATATTTATTACAATATCAATTTATAACAGATTTCAATTTCTAACAACATATGCTGCTGAATACATAACAGATAGCAAATGTGATATCTGCATATTATCATTTTAAAATAGTTTTTTAAACAAGATTTGCATATTCGTTTAAAATATGAGATATATTATTATCTAAAGGCAGGGCCCATCTAAGCCTAGTTGGGGCCAGGAGAGAAATCTTCTTTTGGACCCCCTCTGCTTCAATAGTTTAGTAATGAAAAATATTTATTACAGAAAAAAACGTAAAATAAAATTTCTATTCAATTTGGGGGCCTCACATAAGTGGGAGCCATGGCAACTACCCCCTATGCCCCTGCCTTAGTTAGGCCCTGTCTACAGGGTAGGGAAAAAGTAAGTAAAAACTTCCAAAATTCACAAAAACCTCAAAATGATCAAAATAAAAAATGGTTTGCAGGTTCAGTATTGATAGGTCACATTATAATTTTAAGATAGAAGAAAAAATTGGAAACAGTGGACATATGAAGTTGTTATGAACGACTAATTTGGAAATATGCAAAAGAGACATAACGCTCCTGATACACAATAATAATTCCACGACAGGAAGTAGAATTAACAAGATGTGTTCTTTCCAAATTTGAATACGAAACCAATCGGAACTTTAAAATCTTGTCAATAGATGAATGTCATTTTTCACTCCATCGCGGCGTTAGCATACATAACTGTGGGAATTGAGAAAAGAAAATGCGCTACAATGGTTTGACAGATGGTTTTTGTCCAAAAAAAGAGTAACTTAAGATATTATTCATAATCCAGAAATAAAAATAAGATGCCAGCCACTGGTAATCCAAATTATATCTGGACATGGGAGATTCCCTGCATATTTCCAAAGATTTGGAAAAATGCAGGAAAATAAATGCATTTGTGGGGGAATCGGTACTGCTTACCACTATTTAAAAGAATGCACAGATATCTCCGAACGTAGAAAACGTCTACAAGTTGAAAATAAGGACTTGAGTTCAGTACTTGTGGTATCAAGTAATCTTAGTACTCAGAAGGATATTATGTCTAAATTTGTTAGTTTTTTGTCTATTGTTTGAAAGTTTGTAGAGGAGGAGGTGATCTGTATTTGACCACTTTGGGACCAATTATCTCGAAGAGAATATCAATTTGACATATTTGGTCAATGTAAGAATGGACATTGCTACAGTCCACAGTCGGCTACATCAAATCCTGTCGATACTGCTACGTTCAGTGGTGGCGGGATTGTTGGTTGTATACAAGAAGTATACATAACTCTCTGAATCGAACGGCTCATTGTAGTGTAGATGCAGCTTCTTTTGAGTGGAGCACCAGTGGTAGAATCTCTCAACATCATCAAATACATCTTTCACCGGTTGCCATCACATGTTGATATTCACGGCAACAAAATGGCTAATAAACTGACCAAAGAGGGTTGCTTTCAAAATACCCCAACTTCTACCAAGCTGACCTATCAAGAGCTTTTCACCGTCAAAAAATCTGCTATTATAAAAGACTGGCTGGTTCCTCCATCAAGTAACTGGTACAAGGGACCTAACCCAGGTTTCTTTCTTTCCATCTCAGGAGATAGGTCATCCCATACTTACATTTCGCGACTTGCCAGCGGACACTTAAAATGTCTTAAATTCTCAAGGCGAAAGAAATCCTTTCTCCTTTGTCCTAAATGTCAACACTTCCAGGCCACTCCCTCTCACTTCCCTGAGTGCCTTGACCTCAGTGTAGAGGATATTTATTCATCTCCTTGGACAGTCACCGACCATCCCAGAATCAACGGTTTATTTGATCTGGTCTGACTCCAATAGACCATGATGGAGATAAGAAGAAGAAGACGTAACTGTCTCATCTGGACGACGTAAAACCACTGCATTCCACAAAATCACTGTGTGGTATGGTAATCATCAGGTTTCTTAATGATAAGAAACACAGTGTCAGGTAAATAGTTTGAAAAGGGTGACAATATATGCTCATTGCTATCAACGCTTGCGCATGAAAAAGCAGTTTCCTGTTTGTGGGAAAAAGAGCACCTTTTACTGTTACTCTTATGCAAAATGAATAAACAAGTCACCATCTTATTGCAGTCAAAAAATTCCGGATACAGACGTTTGGATAAGGAAGAACCGCTACCAGATGTTGTAAACCTCCATGGTCTATTTTCATGGTCTTTTAGGTCTCTAGATCTGATAAAAAAAGGCTTTTGCTTATGGAGAAATTTGAAAGTCTGGATGTATCAATCACATGCATAAAATCTGTAAGAAATCGAAGGATTCAACACCCTGAAATCAGTCAGAAAATCAGCCAAAAATGCGACGTGATGTCGTTGCTGGTTTTTGCCACTGTCTTAGGTCTCAAGATCTGGCACCAAAAAACTTTTCCCTGTGGGGAAATTTAAAATCCTGGATGTATCAATTCCATGCATAAAATCTGTCAGAAATCGAGGATTCAACACCCCGAAATCAGCCAAAAATACGTGCTGCCGTTGCTGGTTTGTCACACTATCTTATCACCTGTGGTGTGGCCATGTAGAACACATATTGCTATAATAAATAAACTATTATTTTTGTTATTTGAGTGTCTATTATCCACTTATGTAGGGAATATCACCTATTGTAGGGTTTGCCAGTATCAAATAAGACTGAAATTAGCAAAACATCACTTTATTCTTCACAAACCTAACTATATTTTACAGTTGTTGCCAACTGAACGACAGACAATATTTGATGTAATCTCGTTTCAAGCACCTATTAGGTATTGTGTGAGCATTATTTTTTTTATCTTAAAAATAAACCCCACAGCGTATCATTTCTAAACCTGCAAACTTTATTTGAGTTTTTTTTTTAAATTATTGAGTTATATAATTTTTAAAAATATTTGCTGATTTTTTACCACCCTGTTTTTAAGAAAATAATAAGAGTATGTATTTATAACTATATTATAAACAAGTTTTAGTTCTTAAAAACTCATTATTGTTTTCATATCTTAAAAATAAATCCCACTACATTATTTCTAAAACTGGAAACCAGACTTTTTTTTAATTATTGAGTTACATAATTTCTTAAAATATTTGCAAATTTTTTGCTTACTCTGTTTGTAAAAAATGATAAGAATAATGATATGGATATTTATAAGAAAATCATATGAATGGTTATGAATATATTTATAATCATTTTATAAGCAGATTTTAATTCCTGAAAAATCATTATTTTTTTTTTCATATATTAAATACAAATCCCACGACTTACGAATTATAAACCTGCAAATCACATTTTAGTTTGCTTAATTTTTAGATTTATACAATTTCTTAAAGTTTTTGCGAATTTTTGTGTACTCTGTTTATAAGAAAATACTACGAGTATGTATTTATAACTATTTTATAAGCAGATTTTTAATTCTTGAAAATTCATTGAAAGAAACCACACAATATGGAAGCAAACATAGAAAGCGTTTAATTAGAGCAACTCTGGTGTAAAAATATACGAATATAGTTAAGAGTTGAGCATCAATCCTTAGCTTTGTAGTGCACCATCCTACAATAAATAATCAGCTAATCGCAAAATTTCTTTTTTTTTTAATATTTTTTAATACAATTAGCAAAAGATGCCCTTTATCAGCAGTTCTTAAAAAAGAGAGGTAAAATTTATTTTACTTTTATATATCATCAAAGAACCCAAACTCAACATTCCAGCAAATCTCAATATTTCAATTTACTCTCAGACTAAAAAAAAATTTTTTTTTGAAAATGTGTTTTTTGTCTGAAAGTGAGATATATGTCTGAGAATTTAAATTCAGTGCCAGCCTCCTGAGCTATGAGTAGCTATGACGTGATATGAGCTTCTTGCCTAATTCCAATATGATGATTAATCTTGAACATAGAAAATATTCGGAAAATTCGAAAATCGTTTGATTATTTAATTCCTGTTTTATAAAAAAAAATCTTTTAAATAAAATCTTCGCTGAGTAAAATGTTTATAGACATAAGTTATAAAGTATTCGTATATGTAAGAAAAAGTTTTTATTTTTATTTTGTCAAAAGTTTTCGCAAAAAAAGATAAATAAAAATGTATATATATATTAAATTTGCAGTGATTGCAGATATTTTATGGAGAAAAAATTTCTTAATACTGTTGCAGTTTCGAAAAAATCAAGGTTCGATATATCTATAACATAAATCAAACATTTTTCTCAAAATTCTTGTCTCACTTTTCTTAGATTTTCATTTTTTACCGAAGTTTATAATATTTCATGTAAGATAAAATAACTGGGTTTTTTTGTAATTACAAAGATAATCGGTTATTATTTATACTAAGAGGTCATTATTAACTAAATTATCCAGTTCAAGTGAATAATTTATGAGTATTTATCATATTACCCGATTATTATTAACAATAAATAAAAAGTTTGGTTAGTGTCAGTTTTTCAAGTTTTTAATGTGTTGGTAACAACAAAACAATATCAGTCAGTTGTTTATTTTACAAGTTTGGCCCCTGATTCTTTCGTTGTTAGATTTTTGGTGTTTATATTCTCGTTTTTAAGAAATTAAGATAGTTATTTTAATAAAGTTAACTGAGATTCAATGCATGATGATTTAGAAGTCATGAATTCAATTTTCAACAATCATTGATTAAATGAAAAAATATCTTAAATTAATAACTAGATCAAATAAAAAATATCTTATTCTATTTATATATATAAAAGTTTAGCCGGATCCTAAATTATAAACGTAGAATTTCAAATGATATATAAAATATAGCTATTGTGTTTATTTTAATACTATTGACGTTGAATTTTGTATGATGAGATATTTGCTGCAATATTAATAAAATAATAGCAACGAAATAAATCCACTCACTTTTCTCTAAAAAATTGTTTTCATTTAACAGATATATATTGGAATTGTTCTATGACTTATCCCAATAAAAAAAGACGAGATTAATTCATTATGATTAAGAAAATAAATAAAAAAGATGAAATAAATCCGTCTACTTCTCTTTTTAAAGACCCCCCAAAAAACTTTTTTTTTCATTTAATATATAGATATTTTGATTGTTCAATGACCAATTCCTTTAAGAAAGACGAGATTAACTGATTATTACAGTGAAAAAAGAGATTATAAATATGAAAGTTATAGAATTTAGAAAAATATATAATCAAAAAGTACATGACAATTTCAAAAATATACCATGAACTAATCCTTTATATATCACTCACCAAATCCTATATATATCAAAAATATATCACTCATGAACTAATCCTATAAAAACCGTTTAATCACATTAACTAAAATCATTGTTAATTATTAATAATAACCGATTTAAGTTAATAATTTGCATGATTTCTCACTCTGACGTTAAAAAGTAGTTATTATTAATAATAGCAGGTTAGAATTAATAATAAACAATTAATAACACTGACTTTAACATTAATCACATTGACTTTAAGGAATTTTTTCTTTTAAAATAATTAGAGATGTTTTTTTTAAATCAGCTTCTCAATGTACTCTTTAAATAACCAGAATGCTTTATTTAAATTGATTTAATTCCTCTTGTTAACAAAAAGACTGTATACCATTTTTTTTTTACTTCCGAAAATGCACTTTGTTGTCAGAAATCGTTTCTCCTATTGTGGCGACTACCAGTGACACAATCACTCGGACCATCCAGTCCATTATAATGGAACTTATATAACGGAAGGTCTAGAACTAATATGTGCGTATGATGCACGCTTCTCTATGGTCAGGTGATTGGTTATTGACCAATGGGGAGAGAGAGAGAAATGATCAGTTTGGGTTATCTGTCAAAATCATAACATGATGTCCCCAAATATTGGATTCAGAGCAATCACACATTTAATATAGGAAGATGATTAAGGCCGATGTAAAACATGCCATGAAAATGGCAAATAATGCAGTTTAATATGAACAAGAATTTTAAAATTCTACTTATGTATTAAATATTTTTATTCGTGTAATTTTTAATTATGTATGTAGTATTTCCTGAAAAAAGTCATTTTCATTGTATTTTTTCTATCATTTAAAATTTAATTACCGTTTATTCATTTTTTTTCATTCTTTCCCACGATTAACTTTATAAAATTGTAAAAAGTCAGTATTAGTTTAGTAATCTATATTATAATTTGTAATAAACGAGGCAACAATGCTTTAAACATGCGCCAAGAACTTTTGAATCTATGTTATTTACCATTGGACAATACTAAAGCATACATCTTCCGAAAACATTTATCAATTTATTAGAATTTATGTTTTAAGTTCTTTAAGTTGACTATTTTTGTTGTGTTTATTGGAATTACTTTTTTGTTTTTTAGAATTATATTTAGTTACCAAAAATAAATCGATTTAGTTATTCGAAGTTTATTAAACAAAAAGTAAACATGAATTTTTTAGTGCTATCAAGGTTTTCAGTTATATAATATTCTATAGCATATCGGGAAATATAACCTTGAAAACTGATTTTATCTTCATTTATCTCTAAATGTTTGAAATTATATATATTTTCTGAGGGTTTCTGCTAATATATAAGATGGTTGCTCCTTGTTTCTGTGATACTTAAATCGAGCATGGAAATGTGGAATTGCCATGAATTACGTTCTTAAAGTTGACTATTTTTGGGTGTTTATTGGAGTTACTTTTTGTTTTTCGAATTATACTTGGTTACCGAAAATACATTGATTTAGTTATTCGAAGTCTGTTAAACACAAAGTAAACATGAATTTTTTAATGTTGCCAAGTTTTTCAGATATTTAATATTCTATGGCATGTCGGGAAATATAAACTTAAAAACTGATTATATCTTCATTTATCTCTAAATGTTTGAAATTATATATATTTTCTGAGGGCTTCTGCTAATATATAAGATGGTTGCTCCTTGTTTTTCATACTTAAATCGAGCATGGATTAAGTATTTTTTATTTCCTTTTAACTTTATTTATTAATTATATCCATAAGTAATTTGAGAGTTTCTTAACCTTTATAAAGACCATTAACTTCTAGTAGAATAGTAAATATTAGTAATATTTGCTTATGTAATATTTATACATACAGCATTTACATAATAAGTGCTCTGAGTGTAAATGACTTCTTTGTAAATTAAACGTTTGAGTACACTATACAAAATATATGTGGTATTGAACATTAAAATAAAACTGTTTATTATGTTAAAAGACATATGAGATAATATAAATTAAAAGAAAAATAGGATTAAATGACTACGACTAATATTTCAGCAACATTTGTTTCCCTGATAAATAAACTAATTTTACATAGAATAATTAAAGAAAATATCACTTCATTGAAAAAACATTCTTAAGTAAAAATGATAGACAAATGAAAGTTGTTGTTGTTGTTACTTATGGCACTTTCCTATGGATAATTCCTCAGTTGATACAGCAGCAGATTCAAGCCGAAAAGAGCGCCTCTTGTATTTGAAGTAGCCCCAATTAGGGCCAAGAGTACGACTTAGCTACACACGCACCACATTCGCTTGCACAGCCCCTTTTTACAGGGGGGCACAATCACACATCTCACTGATAGCACACAGAAGAACAAGTATGCTCGAGCTGGGTCCTCCAAAACACGAGGAATTCGCGCTTCCTCTGTGACAGAAAGCTGTTACAAATGAAAGTATGAATAATAATTACTATTTCTGACACTTGTTATCCTACCAAGTGCATATTAATACAGTAAACGTTTGTTAGTGTCTATTAATCTCAAAATAATTATTAATTAGTGTCTATTAATCTCAAAATAATTATTAAAATTTAGTTAGAAAAAAGAAAAGGTGTTTTTAACAACAAAGATGAAAAAGAAATGTCTTTTTTTGAATCCCTTGATATACTAACTGAATTTTAATAAACGAAAAATTATATTCTATATATTAAAAAATGAATCAATTTCCATACATTGTAGGTTACAAAAGACTCATTTTTCATATTATGTATATAGGACTGTGAACACAATAATTTAAAAACGTTCTGTGATAAAAGGCTAAAGTTTGGTGCTTTACGCCCATTTTTTTTTCTGTCGAATTCTGACCTAAATGTATTCTTAGAATGTAATCGTATCTCTTTCTTCAAGTTGCAATTGAACGCGATTACTACAAAACAAAAAGATAAATATAATCCGGAATACAGAACTAACATCTGCTGGCATTCTGGCACAGAGGTAGCAAGTTTTCCTCGTATTCTTTGAGTCCCGGGTTCGAGTCCAGGTTCGGGCATGGTTGTTCTTCTGTGTTCTATCTGTGAGATGTATGAATGTGCCCCCTGTAAAAAGGGGCTATACAAGCGTGTGAGTCACCCTCATATGAGTGAAAAGTCAGACTTCTTCCTTCGGGTGCTCAGGGGTTCAAACCCTCAGAAGCTACTGCACACCTCCTTCCATTGTAAGGCGGACACGATATCATCATCGTCACAGAATTGACAGCTAAAATATATATTCTGATAAAACTTTGAACCTAATCTGTTAACAGATAGACGTTCTGTGGTTTTGCATGCTTGTAGACGCACTAAAATTTTAATAATAATTTTTTTCTTCAAATTTATCGTTTTTTTAAAATTTCGATTCAATATGTCGTCAGAAGGAAATTAAATTATATGTTCAATCACATGAGTTCATGTATTAGAAGAAGAAAAAAACGAGGGCATTTGGAACGGTTTTGCAAATGTGCACAATTCTATATTGAGAGAAAGTACGCAGCGCCATATTGAGACAATAAATGAGAATGATTTGAAAGCCACTACACTAATATTATCAATTGAATTTATCTTATTTGGGAACCTACACTTTTTTATTAACCATCAGACTTCTAAAAGTAGGGAAAAGTGCGTACTGCTGATTTACATACTAGTGGAGTCGTACATTTCTTACATTCTAAAATCTTTAAAACTGCCATTTCCTCCCATAATAACATCATTGGTGATACTTCCACACCTCAATTGTTTTAAAGGCCAGCCCAAAATGGCACACCTGTATAGAACTTCCATGGCTTGAGTTGGATTGGATTCGTAGTGAGATGGTTAAATGGTTAAATTTTATACTGTATTCAAACATAAAC
>JAOUZG010003912.1:3816464-3832197 GCA_026289955.1 Argiope argentata | reverse complement strand
TATTGCAATTGTTGTTTAATATGATACAATATTGTATAATATATATGTGTCACAAAGGATTTCTCAATCATCATTTCCTTCTCCCTCCCACGTGGAGGCAAACAGAAGTTTTAAATTAAGAATCATTGTCCTATTCTTTCTAATTAAGAGGCTACATATGATGCCGAGATTCAGGCCCCGCCCACATAGCCCTTCGCGGTCACTCTACTGGATGAGGGCACCAGTGTAATAAGTTAATAATAAACACGTGACCGAAATTCAAGGGCAAAGGACGAGTCTTCCACCGGCTACTTCATGGTCAGACAGCAGGGTAATTGTAAGGGGGTTTGTTAGGGGGAATTAGGGGATTTATTAGGGTAATTGTTAGGGGGTTTATTTAAATGAGAAATTGATTATTTGTAATCTTGCATTCCTCTAGATAGACTTGATGGTTTAAATGAAATAAATCTCTATATATTAGATCATTTTCATGCAGCAATTGATGTGGCAAACAATGAGATTTTTTTCCCACATCGCTACTAATTATATTCCATATCACTATATGTCATACCGCTAATAATAATGAAGAAGAATGTGTGCGATTAATTGTGAGTGCTGGCTATCTAAAAGAATATCGTTTAAATTAGATTTACCGTATTTGGCGAATATAAATGTGTGTTTTGGATCAATTCCTCTAAATTTTAATTAATTAAAATTTGTAAAGATATTTTGGCGTTTTTTGTCACAATAACTATGATAATTTTCCTGATCTTTATAACGTCTTAAGGCTAATTTTTATACATAGTTTAAAAGTTTATATCATCGTTAAAAGTTAATATCAGATATTTTGAATGATATATAAATATGTTTCAGAATTTATTTTCTAAATATATTATACTAAACAAAAATAATTGTGTTTGAACTTTCATTTTCTTTCGACACTGTTACAACAAATAATATTCTCGAAAAAACATATTACTTTTTAAAATCATATTTGTTTTTCCGATATACATAAGTATACAGGAAACAATATAAGGAAGAATTCAAGAATGATATGAAAAATAAAATTTAAAAAAAGATTGACAATAGATAAAAGTGACCCTTTTTTCCAATCAGCATCCTTTTTAAGTAGAAACTTATTAATATTCGTATCACAGTTTCAAGGACATTTTAAAAATGCGTGTTAAGTACCTGAAATTCTGTAAATTTTTCACATAGTATATTAATATATTTTAGAAAATATTCAAAGTAAATTATCAATATAAAAATTAATTATATTTGAACATGAATATCAGAATCATTCGAAAATGATCTTCACTTTTTCATCATTTAAATTCTCTGGGGCACTTATTCATAAGGGAATTCAGAAGATTGGCTGATATTTTGAGTAACAAGCTTAAGAGTAATCTTCTAAACCTTGTATAATTAAAAGGGTGTTGCGGTCTCACGGACATAAAGCAAAGAAATATCTGAAATATTTAAAAATGCGTCTGCTAAAACCGGCTGAAAACGTGCACTTGTAGGGAAGATCACTAACTACAGTATCAATTCATTCGGTTGAGTTGAAATTAGAATGTGGTGTCCAAAAGACCATCCTTTGATGTCTGAAAAACTTTGTCTTACCATTTAAGGGTTAAGCTTAGAAACATTTTGATGAAGAAATTATTAAGATAATAAGTTATATAAATTATTCAATTGAACATTCTAGCCCCCCGAATCTTTTGGTCAACGAAGTAGGCTAGTTTACTGCAACAATATATTTTCTGAAAGTTGATAAAAATGTATACTCTCGATATTTGAAATTTCTGCAAAATTTCTGAGGAAAAAGTTTTTATATGCCACAGGAGTTGATATTTTTCTGTGGGGTAAATTTCAAAACACTTTTTTATGTATATTAATTGACCGAAACAAAATAATATCATTTTATTCATAAATATTTTGAAAGGAAAACTAAAAAAGTAATTCTATGATGAATCAGTGAAGTCTTATTGAATAATTCATTGTCAAAGTGCATAAATTTTGAAAAACATTCTGTAGAGCACATAATATCAAAGATAATTTTTTCTATATTCATATTTTTTATTAAAAAATCTGTTTGTTGTCAGCAAAACATGTTTTTGTATTAAGCGAAATTTAAACACCCCTATTTTAATATAAAGTTCAAATTTTAAGGGATAATTCATAAAATTAGTAAGCTACGTAGTATAATGAATTGAATAGCTTAAAACTTCAATAAAAATATGGGTTATATGATTAATATTAATCGAGGCTTTAAAATATTTCTCTGAAAACGCCCATAAGAGACCTAGTTTAAAAAAATGTTTAGTTGATTTCTCTGGTTACATTAATCCACACAACTGGTTAATAGTGCCTGCCAGTATTTTATAAACATACAACTATTTTTATATGATCAAACAATTTTAATCACTGTTGCATATTTTAACCTAAATAAATTTTAAAACTTTGGTTAATCATTTAGTAATGTCTAAAGAATCTAATGAATGTTTTAGTCTTACTCTAAAATTATTGCTAATTTATTTTTTTCGGTCATATTTGTATAAAATGTCCTATTTATTTGTATTATGATGCCATAGAAACGCTCAAAATATTTAGAACTTCTGACCCAGACACAGCTGTTTTGACGCATGAGGAAAAACTGACCTTTCCCCAATTAAATTCACGCACTCTAGGCAAATGTCCAGGACAGTCAGCTGTCTGACCATGAAGGAGCGTGTCGAAAGCCGGACAGTACTCTCAAATTTCAGTCGCGTGATTATTAATATCTTATTACACTGGGGCACTCACCCATTAGAATGACCGCTGAGAGAGAGGAGGGAATGGACCTAGTGGGTGCATCACCAGTGGTCAGATAATTAGTATGGCCGGAGCAACATTTCCTGATATTAAACTGCCGTGTTTGTCTGCGGTCTGGAATCAGATCGAAATGATGGTGGGTCATTTATGATGAAATAAAAATTCTGAATTATTAAGGATTAATTGTGATGAATATTAATTATCAATTATTGTTCATTCTATTAATTCAAACATATATGATTTTACCTTTTATCGTTAATCATTAAGAAAATAAACCTCATTATCAACAATATTTTGCCATTTAGTATGTTAATATATGTATGTCTAGTATCGGTTTGGAGGATCTGAAGAACATCCTCCAAACCGATATGATGGCAAAAGGAATGGGAGGAAGGCGAAACAAGCCGTTCCACATATAACATAATACCAAAAGTTAATCTCTGCGCTGCCTACTGGAACAGAGCGAATGTCCTTTTCTTCACTGGACACGGATCATTCCCGACATACCTACAAAGGTTCCATCTAGCCAACTCTCCTTGCTGTAGGTGTGGGGAAATAGGATCTCCCATTCACTATGCCACAGATAGCCTACTCACTCTCTCATGGCACACGAGAAAGCCAGAAAGAAGTCTCGAAAAAGAATGGTACAGGAGAGTTGAAATCAAATACCCTTTCATACGGCAAAATCAACAAAAATTATAACTTAAAAAGTCCCTCAAAATTTCAGATCCCATGATGGAAATCAAGACCCCAGGACCCAGATGGAGGTTAAGTATTTCTGACTCCATAGTGATTGTTTATTTGCCATACATATGCTCACAATTTAATTTGTCCATTCCGCCCCTTTTCAGTTCGTAATCTAATTCCCCTGTAAGTTCAACCCATAATCACCATTTGTTTCAGTATTCTTGTCCCCTCTGTCCAGTGATAACTTCAGAAAAAATTGAACAGACTCGTGTAAGATTTGACACCGATGGCATTCTCTCTGGAAATCTCTGAATGCTGTATCGTCTCTTCTTTTTTTTTCTTTAACAAATTTTTCCTATTTAAAAAAATTTCTTTCTCCCAACTTATGCTCATACAACTGGTTAGATAACTTAGCTTTATAGGTACCAGGGGCACAGAATGGCGTTATGTTATGTATGTCTAGTATGTTGTTGCTATGAGTGGCACTTGCCATGGACACGCTTCGCCGAGGCATCAGAAAGTTTTAAATCGAAAAGAACGTCTCTTATTTAGAAGTAGCGTCAACTAGGACCCAGAGTGCGAATTAGCTATGCACTCATCATAGTCACTTGCACAGTCTTTTTTTACAGGGGGGGGCATTCATGCACCTTACAGGTATAACACAGAAGAACAACCATGCTTGAACGGAGATTCGAATTCCGGACACCCATCTCTCAGGAAAGACGAGCTGCCTATGTACCAGGCAGAAGGCATGTTGATTATGTTCTAGTATATATGAGTCTTCAATGCTGAATAATTTGGACTCTGAGTAGGATGTCTAGTGATAGTATTTTGGGCATAGTCGACAGTTTCAAATTTTTTGTCACTCAAATAATGGTGTTGTGGATGGAATGAAGGAAAACTCATTGGTGCAAATATCGGGAAATTATGATGACTGAAACAATTCTTATTATCCTAACTCATTAAATTTTGTCATGGTTCGTCTTGTGCAGAGGGGCTTGCATTATCTAGTTGCAGAATACTGCCTACTATAGTGACAATCGCGGGGCCTTTTTTTCAATTAAAGATTGGTTTAAACGATCCAATCGATCATAGTAAAAGTCCGCATTCGCAGTCTGTCCAGGTTTCAGAAATTAAAAAAAAAAAACTATCATCCAGCACATAAAAATGTCTTAATATAAAAATAACACCGCCTTTGGCATTTTCAATTATCAGAGTGGACAAATTTTTCATCTTAAACTATCAACTTTAAGAAAAACCCTTCTTTATTGTGCCGCTGATGCAATTATGTTGCATATGCTGGATCGGTTGGCTTTGGTTCCCCCGTACAGATAATTCCAGACTCAAAAATCAGTACTTTTCCCATTACCAGCCTGCTACAAAGGGTCTTAGATGTTTAATCAAGGATATAAACACTGAAGTGACAAAAGTCATGGGATGACTGTTGATATAGTGTCGGTCCTCCTTTTGCCCGGCGAAGTGCAACAAGTCGACGTGTCATGGAGTCCACAAGTCGTTGGACGTCCTCTGCAGGAATATTGAGCTATGCTGTCTGTAGAGACGTCCATAATTGTGAAAGTGTGGATGGTGCAGGAGCTTGGGAACGAACGGACCTTTCGATGATGTCCCATAAAAGCTCGGTGGGATTCATATCGAGAGATCTAGGTGACCAGATCATGCGCTTGAATTGTCCGGAATGTTCTTCCAACCAATCGCGAACAGTTCTGGCCCGGTGACATGGCGCATTGTCATCCATAAAAATCTCATCGTTGTGTGGGTACGTGAAGTCCATGAATGGCTGCAAGTGATCTGCAAGCAGCTGAACATAACCATTTCCAGTCAATGATCGGTTCAGTTGCACCAGAGGACCGAGTCCATGCCATGTAAAAACAGCCCACACCATTATGCAGCCACCACCAGCTTGAACAGTGCCTTGCTGACAGTTTGGGTCCATGGCTTCGTGGGGTCTGCGCCACACTCGAACTCTACCATCAGCTCGTAACAACTGAAATCGTGACTCATCTGACCACGCCAAAGTTTTCCACTGGTCTAGGGTCCAGTCGATATGCTCCGGAGTCCAGGAGAGTCGCTGCAGGCGATGTCGGGCTGTCAGTAAAGGCACTCGAGCCGGTCTTCTGCCGTCATAGACCAAGGAAGACAAATTACGCCGCACAGTCCTATCGGACACGTCCCTCGTACGTCCCACATTGATTACTGCAGTTATTTGACGAAGTGTTGCGTGTCTATTAACATTGACCTTTATACACAGACGTCGGCGGTTTCGGTCGTTAAGTGCAGGTGGTCGCCCACTGCGCTGTCCATGATGCGATGGGATGCCTGTAATTTCATACTTTCGGCACACTCTAGATACTGTGGATCTCGGAATGTAGATTTCACTAACGATATCCGCAATGGGATGACCCATGCGTCTAACTCCAACTAACATTCCACGTTCAAAATCTGTTAATTCTCGTCGTGTCGCCATAAATCACGAAAAACCTGTTCACATGAATAACTTGAACACAAAAGAAAGCTCTGGAAAATTAACTGCGCCTTTATACTTTTTCGCTGCGATACTACTGCCATCTGTATATGTATGAAAATACTTAGACGCCTATGAAAAAGAACGAATAAATACAGTCGGTTTAGAAAGAAGCCAATTAGAAACCATAGTTGTTTAAAAACACAAAATATAAAAGTTTATAAGTTGCCTGTAAGAATCATAAAAGATGTCTCTTTGTATGATTTAGGTTTTAGGATTTTGAAATTAAAAAGTCATATTAATTTTATATTTAAAATCTTAATTTGTTAAGCATTTAGAAGAATTATGAAAGATTTCTCTTTATATGATTAGATTTTAGGTTGAAATTTAAAAGTCATATTAAACTTATATTTAAAGTCTTAATTTATTAAGCATTTAGTGGAATTATTAAAGATTTCTCTTTATAAGATTAGAGTTTAGTTTGAGAATCGCTACCGTTTCAATTATGTTCCGTTTGATCTCTCTATTAGTACACTTATCGTTATGCAAGATATTTTGGGCATTATCTTACTAATGAAATAATTTAATCTATCATTAATTAATCAATATGTATAATGAATCACATTTCTGCTCTTAAATTCTATGACACAACTTTACTAATGGTAACTAATAGGATTAAAATATTGCTAATGAGAAATGAAAACTATTCTGAAGCCATTTTAATCCTTACATGGTTGGCATTACGTTTATGATCTCTGGTATAAATTTACACAAAATTTCTAACGCTATTAAGTAATAATGAATAGTTCCATTACGAATAAAAATATCAAACTTTGGCGAATGAAGAATGAAAACTAAGAAAAACATTTCTAATTATCATATGGATACCATTGTATTTATACCTATGACATCACTTTACACATCTTCAATAAGGTTATTAAATAAAATGAATAACATTTATTACATTATTGTTAATGAAGGATGGAAATTGCGAAAACGAACATCTAATCTTTACTTGGATATCCTCACTCATATGATATCATTTTATATATAATGAATATTATGAATTAATGAGGAGTGATGTCATAATTAAGAAAATTATTGTTAGTGAAGAATGAAAACTATAAAAACACACACCTAATAGTTACATGGATAGATTTTATAGATTATGGCCTCACTTAATACATGATGAATAATGTCATCAAATGCTTGTGATAATTAAAGAAATAATGTCATAAAGAATAAAATTATTAAGTTTTTGCTAATGAGAAATGAAATTGAAAATAAAAACCTAATCTTTACATGAAAAGCATTACTATTACAACCAAATTTTTTTTCTCTATACATAATGAATAATGCCATTGAATCATAATAAATAAACAAATAAATAATGTCATAATAACTGAGCAATTAAATTATTGTTAGTGAATCATGAAAGCTAAAAAAGAATACACCTAATCGTTACATGGATAGCATTATTTTATATACTATGGCATCACTTAATACATAAATAATCATGTCATTAAATACTAGTAAGAATTATAGAAATAATGTCATAAATACAAAAAATTTTACCTTTTTGCTAATGCGAAATGAAATAAAACACACACACATCTAATCATTATATGAATTTACATTACTTTTATAACCAATGTTTCTCTATATACATAATGAGTAATGTCATTGAATCATAATAAACGATCAAATAAATAATGTCATAATAAATGAGTTATTAAATTATTGTTAGTGAAGATTAAAAGCAAAAAAAAAAAACATGCACCTAATCGTTACATGTATAGCATTATTTTATAGACTATGGTATCACTTTATATATAATGAATAAAGTCATTAAATACTAGTAATAATTACAGAAATAATGTCATAAAGAATAACATTATAAATTTTTTCCTAATGCAAAGTGAAATTAAAAAACACTTACTCATTACATGAATCGCATTACCCTCATAACCTATAGTTTCTCTCTATTCACAATGAATAGTTTCATTGAATCAAAATTAATAATCAAATAAATAATGTCGTAATAAATAATCAAATAAATAATGTCATAATAAATAATCAAATAAATGTCATAATAAATAATCAAATAAATAATGTCGTAACAAATAATCAAATAAATGCCATAGTAAATAATCAAATAAATGTCATAATGATAATCAAATAAATGTCATAATAAATAATCAAATAAATAATGTTGTAATAAATAATCCAATAAATGACATAGTAAATAATCAAATAAATGGCATAATAAATAATCAAATAAATGTCATAATAAATAAATTATGGTTAGTAAGGAATGAAAACTATAAAAAATATTATAATTATTACATGAGTATCATTACTCTTATAACCAATGTTATGCTTTATACATAATGAATATCATTGTTAATAAGGAATAATAACAACAGGTTGCACACCAAATCATTCTGCAGATAGCATTGCCATAATATCCTATGGTATCATATTATGCGTAAATATTAATGTTATTATCTGCGTGGGGTGCCTACAATAGATAACACACCTGTTATCTATTGTAGGCACCCCACGCAGTGTGGTTATATATCTAATCAATATAGGGTAGAAATTACAATTATTACGTACTGTGATAGCACTGTCGTAAATACAATTCTAATATGCTATATCACTGCCCTTCTTATAGACTCAACAAAAACCTGGGGCAGAAAAAAGGTATTATATACGCTTCATTTTCAAATGATTGCAAGTTATGAGGATTCAAGGGTAGTTTATCAAATGGTGTGGTACATTGGTAAAAGGATATTTTAACCATTAATTAGAGGTGAGGTTTCTCAAGCCTCTAAAAATGGCCTTTTCTGTCAACCCTCATCAATTTTTAGTCCAAAAGAATAGTATATCACTATAGATTCTTTTTTCGTGATCTTCAAAAAATTATAGAACATTACAGAAAGAAATAATTTTCTTCATTGTTTCACATTTACTTTCTTTAAAGTACATTTCATTAGAGGTTTGTAGCTGTTAATAGTAAAAATTGATTTGAAAAGCATCAATCAAAGCAAACATATACACCTATTCACATGCAACCAAATAATGCTCACGAAGTTTATAGAATTATGGAAGATTATAGAAAGAAATAATTTTCTTCATTGTTTTACATTTACTTTCTTTAAAGTACATTTCATTAGAGGTTTGTATCTTTAAATAGTAAAATTTGATTTGAAAAGCATCAATCAAAATAAACATACTCACACATTCACATGCAGCCAAATAATGCTCAAGAAGATTATAGAAAGAAAAAAATTTCTTCATTATTTCATATTTACTTTCTTTAAAGTACATTTCATTAGATGTTTTTAGCTTTAAATAGTAAAAATTGATTTGAAAAGCATCAATCAGAACAAACATACATACACTCACATGCAACCAAATAATGCCCACGAAGATTATAAAATTATAGAGGATAATAAAAAGACATATTTTTCTTCATTATTTCTAAATGCATGTGAAAATTTTAAACTTATCTCTAAAATATTAAAACAAAGTATTTAAATTATTAAATATCCCAAAAGAGCATACTGATATTCACAGAAAACAGCGTACAATATTTACATAAGAATTTTTTCCCTTTTTAGGAACAAAAAAAAATAGAATATTTTAGGATCTCATAAATAAAAAAAATTAGAAAAAAAAGGTTAAAATGCATTTTTTTTCTTCAAATTCTGCCTACATAATAGAAAGGGAATAAAATAAAAAAAAGTAACTTCGCAAGGCGGAAATAGTTTGATTATCTGTTGAAACGTCGTCAATTGAAAATGGCTGCAGAATCACGTGATACTGTCATTTTCTCTTGAGACAGTTGCGTTTTAAAAGCGGAGGAATACCGTTCCCCGTCCTTATCAAAGTTGATTTTTTTTCTTTATATCATTGGCGTACGGACATCGATGTGTAGAATATTCTTGTCAAAAATGGCGTTAAAGGGGAAATGTTGGTGGCGAGGAAAGATTTTGAAACTGATGCTTGAATTCTTTAGTTTACTTAAGTAAGATTTCTCGCGTTGTTTATTACAAGTTGAATGGATAATTTTATACTGATTTCGTATTTTTTATTACACTGTTTTTCGAGAATATATGTAAGAACTTTTTGATACATATCGGTTTGATTTTTCTCAAATTTTTCTTATATTTGGAAACTAAATCTTGATTACACAAACCACGAAATTAAACCTTGTAAACTGACAATGATAGTACAAAGAGATTTCATTTGAAACAATTTAATATAAAAATAACAAAATCGCCAAAGAAGTCTATAATATGCAGTTACAATGTAAAATTCTAAATTTTATATGTCTAATAGCATGGAGAGTAATTTAATATACATGTACACATCATTTTGAGAGAAAAAAATAATATTAAAAAAATAAAGTCAATAGTTTAACAAAGAAAAAATGTATTTTATTTACTATTTATTAAATAATTATAATAAATAGGAATAATTTATCAAAAAATTGTTTATTTTCGCTATATTTCAATTTGCATTCTTCACCTTCTAGAGAAAAATACTAAAATCCTTGTATTTAATCGATTGATTAATAACTATAATTTCAGCTCCCATTACAAACTTCTAAAACTCTATTTAAGGTATTACAAATTAATAAAATACAGTTAATAAATTAATATTTGAAAAAAAAACCAAATTGTGGCTATAAAATATTGTTTAACGTTTGTTTTAAATTAATAATTGTAACTTTACATCAAATACTGACGTTAAATATAAATTGCAAGAAATTACTATAGATATAAAAAGTTATTTTCTATGTCAACTAAGGTTAAAGTCTTATCTTATGTATGCTAAAGTCTTCCCTTGAATTTTTTTTATTTAAATAATTGACCACATAAAAGACTTAAACGGATTTTTATCCCGTCTAGTCAAGAATAGTTGTAACATTAAACCTATTTCATGAAGGTGTGATAAAAGCTTTATAAGCCAGATAACATCTACCGAAGTAATTATTTTTGTATCGTGGTTATTATACTTGGTTTCAAACCAAAATGTTGCGAGCTCGAATCTAGGGTGTGAAGAAGTTTTACCCTGGTCTCCTTTTTGGAAGAGCACATGTTCGAATATTGTTACTTCTAGCCAGCGGTGAGACTATTCATCCTTTGTTGTGCATTGTGTTTCTCCCTTTTAGTGTTACCCTTTGGACTTGAAAGGAGTCAGATAATTGAGAACACATGCGATTGGGACCCTTTGCATAATGGAACTGTGCCAAACCCCCAGATGGGACTATTTCTTCTATGGACCACCCAAACTGGAATAAAGTTCCAATAATAAACTGCATATGCGTTTTACGACCCCTTGAAGAAAGAAGGGCGAAAACCTCCAGATGCGAATAATTGTGTATTTTGAAGGTTCTGATAAGAGTGCTGTTGTTTTCAAGAAAATTACCACGACATAACGGCGCACCATTGGAAGTATTTCTGAATAATTATCGGCACCTCAAGAGCGCCATTGCCAGTCTGAGAGGCGGAACTTCACCAATGCTAAAATGGAAGGTTTTGGAAGAAGCGGAGGAGACAAGCTGATCAGGTGAACGAGACAAGTTGGCCGAGGGGACAAGCTGATCCGATAGACGAGACCAGCTGATCTGGCTAGATACTGGACGAGAGCTGATACGACAACGAGACGAGCTGTGAGCAGAGCTGAAGAGCTGGAGTCAAAGAGATACCACGTGATCTTGAGTTAATTGAAAATATCTCCCGGAAGTAATCCGTATATCTCTGGAGCTGCACGCAGTAGCCAGATACGCGGACAGCCTGTGAGTTCTCAGTATAGATGTCGAACTGACAATCCAGCTGTAAATATTAACCTAGAAGACGTTTTGTTATTTTTGTTATTGTATAAAGCTGTAAATAAAACCTTTCTGTTTAAACGTTACCATTTTATTTGATCGACCAGGATCAAGTCATTACAAGGGCTATCCGAATATGTCATAATGGTGACCTGAGACCTTGAATAAAGCAACGTAAGTATGCAGCTTCGTACAGCTGTTGTAGCGCTCTCTACCAGGGGCAAAAGTCGCCAGGAGTCTTAAGAAAAAACAGCCTAACATTACCACCAACTCACACACTATCGCTCAAATGTATAATTCGTTTAACTACCGACTCACTGGTGAGACAGTATCTGGTAGGTGTTATTATAAGTCAGATAACATCTACCTCACACAAGTAACTACGTTTGTTTAATGTTATGTTTCTCGGTTACAATCAAGAATATTGTGAGTTAGTGGTAACCCGCTACCTCGAATTAAGCAATCTTCTTACAGCTGTTGTGGAGCCCTCTACCGGTAGAAAAAGTCGTCCAGCGCTTTAAGAAACAACAGCCAAAAGTCATCACCAACTTACACACTCTCGCCGGACGTTTGGCTCGAATGTATATTTCGTCTTACCACCGACTCACTGGTAGGAGAGTATGTGGTGAAAGTTTCATAAGCCCGATAAAATCTACTTTACACAAGTGATTACATTTGTGTAGTGCTAATATTACTTGGATACAAACCAGAATGGTGCAAGTTTAAGCCTAGGACAATCCACATTCTGCCGCAAAGACTTGCAACTTCGTTATTAAGCATTCAATATTTTTATTCTAATAAATTTTAATTTATCAGTGACTTTACCATTATATCATTTGCAAATTTTGAATAAGTATATTGTTGTCAGTAGATTTTGAATTTTGTCTTGTAAGTCAAAGGCATAAAAACAATATCTATTTCAAAGAAAATCTGTGCTCTTATGCGCATACCTTTCCTGGGATTAGCATATCATTCCTTAAAAGCATACAACCATCAAAAAATTACTCATTTGTTAAATCATCCTAAGTAATCTGAATAACCCATATCATTACATCAACATTTTGTTGTAAACATAAGTTTTATTTCCTATCAAACATTTCTGACCTTGCTAAAACACCTAAAAAAGGAAATATGTCCAATAATCT
This sequence comes from Argiope argentata, assembly GCA_026289955.1. Classification (NCBI taxonomy): domain Eukaryota; kingdom Metazoa; phylum Arthropoda; class Arachnida; order Araneae; family Araneidae; genus Argiope; species Argiope argentata. Next base: position 3,819,248 of record JAOUZG010003912.1, on the reverse strand, counting down.
CTATGACAATAAACAAATCAACAATACTACTTTTCCATCCAATGAAACGAGAACCAACTTCTATATTAGAACAAACCAAGTGATATTGTTTGTTGAGTATAGAACAGAACAAAAAGCCTTTCGAAAGAGGAAAGTAGGATCTCTAATTTCCTTCCAGCAATATTTCAGTAAACCATTTTGAATAATTGACAAAAACGAAAGCTAGGAAAACACAACAAACCTAACAACACAAGAAAAAATATTAAATGTCTATCTAAATCAAACTCAAACAATAATGCTCGAACTCAATAGTTCACAATTTGATAAAAACTCCTCAGAAAAAAAAGTAACCAAATTATTCTGACATATCGGGGCCGTTTCTAGAAGAATCTTCTGATCTCGATTCCTTTAAAAATGTAGGGTCTAAATTCTTGTATTTTCCAAAACTTTAACTTTCTTTGTAAAGTTAGTAAATTCATCCCAAACCATTTTCTAAGCTCTGATTCTTTGATCTGGTATTCATTAAGGATTGTTATAAATCTCACAACAATAATTTGAAAGGAAAATAATATTACAAAAAAATTTAATAATATTTATCGAACATGTTTTAAGAATTTTTTTAAGATCTCGTTGAAAATATGGCCAAAAATATATTTGGAATTTAATCAGTAACTTGAGACGAGAATCAAAAGGATTACATGTTATTTATTAGTTCTGAATATCATGTCTTGTTTTGTCCTTGGACACAATCGTCTCTTTAATAAATTAAAGTTTAATATTGTCGAAAATCGAAGAATGATCATATGCGTTATTTTTTTTGAAAGAATTTGTAGTTATTTATGGAGTCAACGCCATTTATTTTATACTGCTTTTAATTTGAATAATGTAAAAAGAGTAAAGAAATTTTCGTAAAATAGTATGTTAAAATATTGTATTCTTTATTTTACTTGTTAAATTAAATATATATAAATATATTGACATCAGTGTAATTGCATAATTTCTAAATGAACTTAATATTAAAAGATTGATAAGATTTTTCTTATAACAATCGTCAAAATTATAGCATTAAACATTTGTAATATTAACAATTTTGATAATCACAATCTTAATAGAATGTATTTGTTTATAAAAGACAAAAAATGAAACCATGATATCTTTATGTCTCTGGTCATGTGATAAATTCATGTCTCCATTTACAGGTTAAAATAACTATTTTTAACATATTTTACAAACACGCGTTAAAATAACTATTTTCAACATATTTCGTTTACACGGGTTAAAATAACTATTTTCAACATATTTCATGAACACGGGTTAAAATAACTATTTTCAACATATTTCATTAACAAGGATTGAAATATTTGTTTTCAACATATTTTATTATCATGGGTTAAAATAACTATTTCCAACCCATTTCGTTAACGCGGGTTAAAATATCTATTTTCAACCTATTTCGTTAACACAGGTTAAAATAACTATTTCCACATATTTCATTAATACGGATTAAAATAATTATTTTTAACATATTTCATTAACATGGGTTAAAAGAACTATTTTCAACCTGTTTCGTTAACAAAGATTAAAGATTATTTTCAACATATATTATTATTCGGGTTAAAATAACTATTTTAAACTTATTTCATTAAAACGGATTAAGATAATTATTTTCAACATATTTCATTTACACGGGTTAAAATAACTATTTTTAACATATTTCATGAACACGGGTTAAAATAAATATTTTCAACATATTTCATTAACATGTTTTAAAATAACTATTTTCAACCTGTTTCGTTAACAAAGATTAAAATAACTATTTTCAACATATTTCATTAACACGGATTAAAATATTTTCAACCCATTTCGTTAACGCGGGTTAAAATATCTTTTTTAACCTATTTCGTTTACACAGGTTAAAATAACTATTTCCACATATTTCATTAATACGGATTAAAATAATTAATTTTAACATATTTCATTAACATGGGTTAAAATAACTATTTTCAACCAGTTTCGTTAACAAAGATTAAAGATTATTTTCACCATATATTATTATTCGGGTTAAAATAACTGTTTTTAACTTATTTCATTAACATGGTTTAAAATAACTATCTCCAACATATTTCATTAACACAGGATAAATTAACGATTTTCAACATATCCAATTATAAAATCCAAAACAAACTCAGCAGATGTTTCGCCCACATATACGTGAATTGTGCTTTATAAAGAATCCTTAGCTTTTTTCTCTGGATAACAAGAGCTAACTCTGATCCTCTTATATCAACTGCTGAAGCAGAAATCCAAGGATTTCCACCCTAACACGGCTGGTTAAACACTAGTTTAAAAACGGATAAACACTAGATTTTGCCTGACTTCCTGCTTCTGCTTTATTTCTCCATCTAAAACTTACTTGACATTATTCGGAAGAGGATTACCGCTCTGTGTTAAAGTCTACCTACAAATCTGCCGTGGAAATTTCGAGAACAATACAGTAGCTTCGTCCGCATGTAGCACAGCATTCGAAAGACCCTTCTTCCTATGTACATCGTTTGGTAATCCCTCCTGAGGGCGGTTCCTGCAGAAAGTGGAAAGATTTTGCATTTTCTTCGAATTTCAAAAAGTCTTGATTTATCTATTTTCGGAGATTTAAACTTTGGGGAAATCTCCTGTATGGATTCAGTCTTCACCTGAAAAGAATAGTTGAATTTAAACGCGTCTGTAGATGTCTGTATTATGTCAAGAGCTGATGCAGTACAAGAATCCTGTAGACTGGAAAAAGCTGTAAAATCCGGGAAGAATTAC
>JAOUZG010003912.1:3804111-3816064 GCA_026289955.1 Argiope argentata | reverse complement strand
TATATAAAATTAATTTTTTATAGTATCATAGTTCAAATTTGAAAACAAGTGAAACATTGAATAATTATTGAATATAGATTAGTATCCATTAAAATTAATAATGAAAAAAATCCATTCTATTTCATTTTTATGAATTATTTTAGCAAAAGTAAATGAGACGAGGTCTGCAAATTTTTCGTTGATTCATTATATTCTACTTTCATAACTAGTTAGTTGTTATTGACAATATTTTCTTCCAACATATTTTATTTCTGTATATTTCATATCTTTTTTGTTAGAAGATGAATGCTTGTTTCATTTCGAATTTTGTGATTTTTTCTGATGAGAATATTCATGAGTTTTATGCTTACAGAAAATATAACTGCGTTGAAAGGGAGGTTAGTTTGAGAATGGAAGGCAAGATGTAGAGGATGCATCTTCTAGTATTAAAATAAGGGCAGAATATAAATCACATTAATAAAAGAGTTACGTTTTTGTAGCGTAGCGGGTTCGCATTGAATGGGCTTTACTTTGTTTCTCTTCCGAGAGGAAATTCAACTGCCGAAACTACTGCCACCCGTCCCTTATATAACCGAGCGAGCGAGCGCCCAAAAGCACGCGAACAACATTCAACGACCTGAACAATCCTAAATTAAAAAAAGAAAAAAAAAGATGTGCATTTTACCCATACAATTTGTGCAGAGTGACGCTCAATTTTTGTTTCTTATGTTCAATAGCAATTTTTGGAGAACAACTATCATATATGTGTAAAGACTGATTCGAAAATAAATAAATTATATTTTTATCCTGCTTGACAGTCGAGAGTTATGAAATCATCTGCAGGTAGTATGCTTTTATTTAAATTGGCTTCAAAAACTGAATTTAAATACACTTCGTCGATGTGACGAATGGTTATCATTATTGTTAGTTTTTTAAAGGTTACCTTTCTAGGGTTAAAAGCATTTATTATTGCCATATGCATTTTATTTTGAGAACTTTAAACTGTATAAGGTCAATATGCTCTAAAATTTAAAAAAAAATGTTTTCAAACTGAAATATTTGTTAAAGAGAATGTGTGACAGCAATGCTTTCACATTTGCATTATCGCGACTTAAAAGTGAAAGACCATTCATTTCTGTGTGACAAATAGCTGATTTAGCTAAATATAAATACATATCCTATTTTGATCTAAATATTACGTAATAATAGTTGAAATTAAATATTAAATAAATCCATTTTTTTCAACAAAAACTGCTTTACAAAAAAAACATATTAAACTTTATAAATACTAATTTAAGGAATTTTTTTTCACTAAAATGTAGTCATAAAGTCATATTTTAGAAATTATACTAATAAAATCTCCTCCTGTGAGATTTGTAAATTGACTGAAAAATGGATGAAGAAAATGAATGAATGAGGTGCACGGAAAAAAATGAAATTATACATGACTTACCAATCTGACTTTAAATATTTTTCAATGAGTTCAGATTCATTAGACTTAAACAATTTGCAAATAATTCTAATGTATTCTGAATCACAAACACAGGATCTTTATAAAAGTTCTCAAACACTCACTACTCCTCTCATAATTATTTGACCTTCCCCCTAGACGGAAAATCCTCCGAATGAAAACCCTCCCACCTGCTTTTATAATTCAAACCGTCTTAAAATAACCAGCATGACTCACAACAGCCCATGTGACGGTCGGCTTTATTTTCTGATAAAAATATAATATTGGATTACATTCTGAGAAAACTGTAATAAATTGATCCCGTGTTATTTATATCTCTAAAAGATAATGAAAGAAATATGAAGAAATTGGGAAACAGACTACGTTTAATGACCTATTATTTGAACTATAATACTCTAAAAAGATTATTAAGGAAGGATATATTAAAGCTCTATTAAAGGCAGAAAAATAATATTAATTACAATAGTTAATTTTGATAATTATATTTAAGAATGGCTTTCATCTGAAAAGTCATATGCATTTCAAATTAGTTTGAAGTATTATTATTGTGTTAAATTTTTATTTGGAAACGATGTTTCAAAAAAGAAGAGCATACTTATATTTAATTAAATGTTGAAATTGGACATATATTTCAAATTACAAAGTTTCCTTAAATAATTTGAATTATCTTGATGATAAATTTATCTTAGATAATATTGATATTGATAATTATAGTATATTTAAATTGATTGATTCATAAAAATTAAATTAAATTAATTAATTCGTTAATAATAATATTTATAGTTAAATTTATATTATTTGATAGTAAAACGTTACACATTTTACAAGGCACTCAAAATGACAAAGAATCGAAAACAAAATACCAGGTGATACAAAAGTCTGGAAAACTTTAAAAATTAATCACTCAAAAACGAATAAAGAAAAAAAAGATTCTGTTTGCACCAAATAAATGGTGAAGAAACTGCATTTTGTATGACGCAATAAAAAATGTTGTTCTGTTTTCCACTAACAGATGGCGCTGTAGGGTCACTGATATCAAATTATTTGAGGATAATCCGATGACTTCTATGATAATTAGAAAATTTTATTTTCAAACAAATAGCTTAGTCAAATAACAAGTCTCTGAATTTTGCAATAAGTTATAGTTAGCTTAATAAGACGAAGCCATTTCCCATTTAAACTTCAAACAGGTAACTGTTTTCGGCTTTCTTTTATTCAATATTAAAATCGCTTACCAAATGTTAACCAATAAATCACAGACGTCGAAAAACAGTCACGGGAGTGTATACATTAGGACCGTATTTCATCATACAGGGTGTACATAAAGTCCCTATTATGTAGATGCTAAAATAAAGCAAAACTTCAATGGGATATTGTTGAAGGAATATTTTAATGTGCAGCTCATACATTTTCTTCCTCTGATTGACACAATCAAAACTCAACTAACTGGATTCCACATGAGCAACATCGATATCTCTGCACATCTCAACACGGTGTGCAGCTTTTCACGAATGCTCGAAAACATCTTCTAGCATTCCGGGAGTAATCTGTGTCACTGCTTGTGAGATGCGGTTTCTCAAATCTCGCAAATTTTCATACTTTGGCGATACACGAGAGATTTGATGAAGCCCCAGGCGAAAAACATCCAGTGGTGTGCGTCACCTTCGAAGACTTCAAGGACTAACTCAACACTTTGTTGTGATATAAAGGGAGGTCCAGATCTTTCTTCATTAGAAAGTGAGCCCGTTCTGTTGAATTTGCTGAGTAATTCACGGATAGCTCTATCTGTAGGTCCGGGCCCGTTGAATTGTCTTTGAAGTCTGTCTCTAATCACATTGTACTTGTTTCCTCGGATGCGAAGTTCTACAACCAGGATACGTTCTTCCATATTCATCATTATTCCGTATCTGCAAAATAAAAGTTTTCCAACCATTAAATCACTAAAATAGATAGGAACTTTATGTACACCCTGTATCTTCCGATTCAAGCTCATTTCACCATTTAAATAACCAGCTAGTTATAGTTAAACATGAAGCGGTGTATATGTAAACATGAAGCGGAGGACATGAAGCGGTGTTGTGTGAATTTTGTAATTGTACAATGTGCTGTCCATAATTCAGCTGCACAGCTGTCAGACGAGGCACAAACTGTTAAAAGTACAATGTGAGGCCAGTCATGATGCTGTTCCATTTTAGCGAATAACCAATTTTTTTAACGCAGAATCTCATCTTTCGATGAAATCGTCAGGTTTCACCTCTTTGTTGTTTTGCAGCTTTTACAGATATCGTGTCAGTGTTATTCGCAGTGCTCCCCACAAAGATTCGAAAAACTTGTCTGCCTCGAAACTTCTCGAGTGTCTGTGTGCAGGAATGGCTGACATAAATTGCACACTTTGTCCGACTATTGGGAATATAATGGCAGATGCTGAAGGCCAGACACTTTTCGGACGTGACGTCAAAGAACCTGCTGCTTCTAATTTCAGCATCATTTTGGACAATGCAGAGCCTGTCATTGGTCCTTTATCATCTCGCATATCTTCAAGCTACGATATGCTTGCAATGCCTCACTAGAGCTTTCTGCACTTTTTGTAAAAAAGTGTAACCAAGTCGGCTTTCTCCAATAAGGATAACATTCCCATGCTTTCAATTTCCACTAACTCATGAACGAACTTACTTTATACTGCTTGTGTTGCTTGTGTAATCCCATATCAGTGCCCCTACAGCACCAAATATTAGTTCAAAAGGGACAATATTTTCTGTTGTATCATACAAAATCCAGTTCACCAGTTATTTGGTGTAAACCACATCTTTTATTTTTTTCGTTTTTGAATTATGAATTTTTAAAGTTATTTTAGACTTTTTGATCACCCATAATTTCTTTCACGCTTTTTTATAAAATCCATAGCTTATATTAAGAAATTATACAGAAATATTTAAACTAAGAATCAGATTTATTGAATTAATCAAGACTTTTAAACCTCAAAATTGGGTTTGAATGAGTATTTCACTGCATATTTCTAGGTCTTACATATACCACAATAAGTTAATAAAGAGCTGATATTAAAAAAACTATGTTGCGTATATTTATTATAGTTAATTTTAAATAATAATGTTCTAATTGTATATTTATAAAATGTTATAAAACGAGTAGGTTTGACAAATATGTATATGACATAATATATATTTTTATATTCTTTTAACGAAGTTTTATTGCATATGAACAAACTCATTACCTATGACGTGACTTTGGCTACTTGAATTTAATTGGCTTGCAAAACTTGATGAAATAAGTATTTCTGACCACTGTTCAAATTTGCATTTCTTCAGCAATATTTGCATAACTTGAATTTTTTCATAACCTAGATCATGATTCAAGTTTCTTGAATTCGCCAATAAAATTATGTTAAGTCTCAAGGAAAGTTTTTACTAAAAGATCATAAGAGAGTCAAAAAATAATTGATGTTGCTTTTGCACTTTATAAAGTGCAAAAAAAAAATGATACAGCTGAAATGTTGACGTAAAATTGACATACTGAGACAAATATTTGAGACTTAAATTTAAGAATGATAATTTTGGACTTGAATATTAATGTTAGACACCACCGGAAAATGTGAATTTCTCATATCTATTTCAGAAAGGATGGTGAGTGGTGACTCGGTGGTAAGGTCTTGGCGCGTGAGTCTTGGGGTTTCAAGTTCGAGATCTGCTTCCACCGAAGAAATATCGTGTAAGGAGGTCAGTTGCACGTTAAATCTGTCATGGTCAAACGTCCTCCATCTGTTGTGGTCTAGACAGGATTTGCCAATTTAGTTGTCATCCTCGTCATCTGAGCAGGGTTCGAAATTACAAGGTCCGTCCTAAAGTAACCCTAGTATTACTATACAACTGGATAGTAATACTAAACTAAACTAAAACAACTCCAAAAAAAGATCTCGTGTTGCTTAAATATTAAGTGATTAAACATAATTAATGTATCGAAGGATGAAGATCAACCATAATTATTTATTTTTGCATATCTTTGGTTGCAGCTGAGTAGTATTAATATTGTGTTTACAATTTATAAAGGATTTAAACATTCCAAAATGTAAAGTTGAAAAAAATGAAAGTTTAATAGAAAGGACATTTAGTTTCACACTGGAATGTAGGACTGCAAATTGCTGATTTAAATTTTAATCGCAGTTATCTCCCTAAGTACCTAAGTTGCCATGACTGTTCTATTATAGATCTGTAATTACTCAAACTTTATGTAATAATAAATAAGTAATATATAAGGGAATAAAGAGAGTCATATTTATTTTTATTTGCATATCTTTGGCCACATTTGCAGATAATAAATATTACTTTTACAATTTATAAATAATTGAAATATTTCCAAAGGTTAAAAATTCTGAATGCTTCATATAAAGCTGATATCAAAAGACAATTAGTTTCGCAATGGAATTTTGGAATCCAAATTTCAAATTTAAATTCTAATTTTGGTTATCACCTCGAATTCTAAAGTTACCATGACTGTCCCATAACAGATGTAGAATTATTTAAATTTTATGTAAACAAATAAATAATTTGTAGGGAAAGAAATAGTCATAACTATTTTTATTTACATATCTTTGGACGCAATTGAAGATAATTATTAATACATACATAATGCAATGATTGCATGTATAATGGAGATAATTAATGATGTATGTATAATGTAATGTTATGAATACATATATAATGTAATGTTATGAATACATATATAATGTAATGTTATGAATGCATGTATAATGAAGATAATTAATGATGCATGTATAATGAAGATAATTAATGATGCATGTATAATATAATGTTACGGATGCATGTATAATGTATTGTTATGAATGCATGTATAATGTAATGTTATGAATGCATGTATAATGTAATGTTATGAATTCATGTATAATGAAGATAATTAATGATGCATGCATAATATCATGATGAATGCATGCATGATGAAGTTAAATAATGATGCAGGCATAATATAATGATGAATGCATGCGTAATAAAGATAATTAATGATGTATGTATAATGCAGATAATTAATGTTGCTGAATAGTTGATATAAAAGTGACATTATAAGACAAATAGTTCGAAAAAATTTAGGAATGGTAATTTCTGGCTTAAATGTAATTTCCGCTATTTCCACTGGATTAAAAACTGTCTTGTCTGTTCCAACAATATATCATGTTGCTTAAATGTTAAGTGATTAAATATAATTGATATGTAACTGGTAAAAGATACCCATCATTATTGTTTGCCTACTTTTGGTTGCATCAGAAAATAGTTAATATTGTTTTTATAATTTATGAATGATTGAAAAATTCCCAAATGTAAATCTAAAAACAATTAAAGGTTAATATAAAACATATTAAAAGACACCTAGTTTTGCACTGGAAATTAAAAGGGCCAATTGCTGACTTTAATTTTAATATTCGCTATCATCTCCAGTTCTAAAGTTCCCATTATTGTCCCATATTAGATCTCTAATTACTCTATGTAATAATAAATAAATAATATATAAAAGTATGAAGATAATCAAAATTATTTTTTATTTTGCGTAAATTTGGCAAAATTTTGTGATAATCAATGATGCATATATAAATTTTAAATAACTGAAATATGTTCTCTTCCTAAAGAAAAAAATCTCAGAAACGTTTTTCATGTGCAATATTTCTTCTAAACAATACAAATACTTTAATACAACAAAACTGGCCTTTATTGCGTATTAGGGCCGTTAATACCGTGCTATTCTCTGTCGAATCCTTCTAGTCCAGTCTGCCAACAAGGGTTTTCCAGGGAGCGAAACCACAAAGCCATCCATCCTTCCTCAATAACCACCAGGAATACCTCGCTCTTTATTCACAGGCAGCCCATGTACTATTGGCTGACACTTCTCCAAAAGAATACACCCCGATGGGTGAAGAAGCAAGAGTAAAAAGACAAGAAGAGGAGGTGGACGGATATATCACATTTCTAATCCTTACAGATACCAATGAAATCCAGCAGGAAAAAAAATGAAGGGGGAAACCCAAAAAAAAATGAAAACGACAAAAGAAAATACGTACTTGCTCCTAGGAGGCTCCAAAACAAAAGAAATTGTGGAAGGGTATTGATTAGAGGGATGCAGGGAAGGGTGATCGAAGGGGGTGTAGGGGGATCAGGCACGAGGAATAAGGCTCCGAAGGAAACTCTTCAGCTGCGTTTGCGTAGCTGCTTTTGCCAGAGAAGAGTGGGTAAACATCTTTCACATACCAGGGTATAGCTAGGATACTAAGATTCTAGTAAAATACGTCGGGTAAAAAAAATTGGAGTGGGGTGAAAAAAAACGGATCGAAGGAATCAGAATGCGTCACATAGTGGAAGGAGGGTTCTTTTTTCCGGACGGACAGAATCCTAAGTAGTTATAGATTTCGTACTTTTACCGAAAGAGTTCTGGTGGTCAGATGAAAAGATATATGCTTAAAGCACTAATAAGAAAGTATTGTTGCTTTAGAGTACCATGGATTTATCTTGATACCTCTGTCTAAGAATCGTAAGAATTTCTGAGTTGTTTTAGGTAGATGGATAACAATGTCAAGTTGTATATATTTATTCCTTATCAATAAAGCTGATTTCTAGTAAAAATAAGTATCTGAATACCTAAATTTTCTACACCATCAATATAGAACTAATAATAATTATTTATGCTCTAAATGCAATGACTTGGCTTTTCTATATATATCCTTAGGAGTAAAATAATATACTCTTAATAACCTCTTTAATCCTGTGATTATTTTTCATAATGTACTTTTCAACACATTCTTTAATATTAATGAGTGCCGCCGTGGAATGGTTACAAGTATTCACTTCAGGAAGGTTTTAGATTCGAGACATGATTCCAGCAAAGAACCATCGTATAAGCGGGCATTAAATGTGACGGAGCCAAATATATTCCCTTTGATGCGGCCTGGAAGCTTGGAGAGGAGTTGGCTGGATCATTCTCATCATCTGACCACGGGTTAATTTTACGAGGTCCGTCCCAAAGTAGCCCTACTTTTGCTTTGAAACGGAAACTTAATATAACTAAACTAAATTTGATAACATATGTTTTTTTCTTTTGAGATTCCAATTCCAACAAAATTAATAAAAAATCACAAAAAATACGTTTTTTCACTTTATCAGATATAAAATATAAAAAGATATAGTATAATTTTTCATAAAATAATTAGTGATTTTTGATAATTTTTACAATTTTCAAAACCCTTGAATGCGAAAAATATACTTGGGGAATTGTGGCATTTGTTTGTGACAGTACGATGACAAGAACCATGGTTTGATCCACATAAAAATTTTTGTATATAGATTGAAATAAAAAAAGTCATATGAAACTCAATATATCACTTTAGATAAAGTAATTCTATTTGATTATTTTAATAGAGGTTAAAATAATAATAATATAAAAAATCAAGATAATAAAATTCCGTAAAACCTTTCGCTGTCAAAAATGTAAAACTGTTTTAAATTTTGAAGCAAATACGACAAATATTTGATTGTATGCCGGTCTACAGTTTCTCATGTATGAAAGCACACTAACTCAAAAATGCAATAAGCAAATTTTGGTAAATATTTAGTAATTATATTCTTATTAAAATTTTAATTAAATTCCACAAAATATTTACCGTGGTACCGTACACTGAGTTTTAGAGACATGTATTGAAGCAACGAGTCGTGTATGGGGGGGTAATTGAGTACAGCTAAAGTGAGGAGGTACAGCAGAATAGCAGACGTTTGAGAGACCTTAGAGAAGAACTACATAGACTCCGTCGTCCTAAAGAGTTATGTCTGTCAATTTTGTGAACCGTGGTTATTGTTACTACCGAATACTACTTGGGGGTTATTATTTGTTTTGTGATTTTATACTTGTTCGTTTTATATATTTTTGGCTTCATATTATTAAACGTCGTTATCTGTTATTGAGTTTACCTGAAAGTGTCGTTGGACACCCAAAACCATCAAGCTTCTACGAGTTCAACAGAAGCTTTAATTAATAATAATATTTTTATAATACTGGAGAATTTATGGTTTGTATAAGGGATGTCTTCATGCCTTCTACTAAGATTTTATAACATTTTGAAGTATAGAATCTCTGTACTGTTGTTATCAGGTGTGAAAGGAAATTTGCTATTTTTCTATTACGAACATCGATTTTATCTAGTAAAGGCTAGTCTAATAGATGAATTGATGAAAAATAAGGTTTCTATACTTCAAAACGTTATAAAATTATAGTAGAAGGAATGGAAACATAATTTAACAACATTTTTATAAAACACTCCCTAGTATTATAAAAATGCTGTTACTAAATTCAGAATCTGTAGAACTCGTATGTTTGCTGGTTATTCTCGTATAAGTGATGCTTTCAACTAAACTCAATAACAGATATGACGTTTATTAACATGGAGCCAAAAATATACAAGACAAACACACATAAAAGCATTAAACAAATAGCAACCCACAAGTAGTAATCGTTAGTAACAATAACCACTGTTGACAAAATTGTCAGGCATAACTCTTCAGGACGAGGGAGTCTATGTAGTTCTTCTCTAAGGTCTCTCAAACGTCTGCTATTCTGCTGTACCTCCTCACTTTAGCTGTACTCAATTACCCCCACAAACGGGACTCGTTGCTTCAATACATGTCTCTAAACGACCCCACGGTTGAAATTTTGAGGAATTTAATTAAGATTTATAAAAGAATATCTATACTGTCGTTATCAGGTATAAAAGGGAATGTGCTATTTTTACTTTTATGAGCAACGACTTTATCTAGGAAAGGCTCGTCTGATAAATGAATTGATGAAAAGTAAGGGTTTTCAACTACGAATTAACACCACCAAAACAAATACAGAATATCCGTAGAACGTAAAGAAAAGGCATCTGCAGTACTGCCTTACCAAATTCCTTACCAAATGGGACATATTTCCTCAAGGACTGACAAACTGTGAAATCTGCATTATGAGAACATATTTTAAGCAATTCATTAATTTCAATTATGCCCATATAAGTTGCAAACAAAATGATTGATTGAGTCATTGTACAGAAAAAAATGCCATTTTAGTTTACTAAATTTTAATTAAAAATGAAATATTATTTTATTTTAAGATCGTCTTTGCGCCTTTTTTTAATCGCCAAAAACATGTACATACAGGTATTTACAAACATACGAAGTGTTCTACATACCTTACATTATTTTTTTCACAAAGTCATCACACGAGTTCAGACATTTGTCCTCTCTCAGCACTAAATTAGAGTTCCCCTGTTGTAGAATTCTTCCTGCTGTCTGTTAAACCACCGTCGGACCACGTTTTTGGCTTCTTCGTCACATGTGAATCTCTGTCCTGCCAGAAACTTCTTCAGTGGACCAAAAACGTGAAAATCATTAGGGGCAAGGCCTGGACTGCAAGGTGGGTGTTCCAGATTCTCCCAGTGAACGCTCATTCTCATGCAAGTCTTCAAGACCTTTTTGAAACTCACGACACTACCAATGAACACTTCTCAAAGAGAGACAATTTTCCCGGCGCGTGGAGTGAATTTCCCTGTGAATTGCTAAGGACGTTTGTACCTTGCTCCATAGAAAACGAATAACACTTCGCTGCTCATAAGCTGTGGACGTCTGAAGAATAATCGCCATCTTAAATCACTGATAGCAGCGCAACTCATCAGATCAAAAGGCAGATACGGCTGGTACTGTTCAAGGTACGTTCACTGCTGGGAATGTATATGTTCGCTTTGTATTCACAGCCGTATTTTGGCTTTAAAAAATAGGCCCAAAGACTTTTTGATTAGCCCTAGTATAAATTATGTGAACCATTAAATATATGATAACATGAAATAAAACTTATATGTTAGTTATTAGAAATAAAATTTTATTCTTTCAATAATCCAGAAAAAACTGTACCCAAGTAACACAATATTGCACAAATAACTAAAAGGCCCAAATTATAAGCAGCAAATCTCTAAATAGAAAACATTAATTAAAAAAAAGCAACAGGTGAATTCACTCAGCGATTAAAATTTCAAAGAATATATTATTCTTATGATTACCTTGATGCATAAAATCTGTTTTCTGTTTAATTTTTCAGAATATTCAGATTTTGTTTCTAAATAGGGTTCACAATTTTGTAATTTTCCTAGACTTTCCTTTTAGTCACCATTGTTGCCAGATTTGTGTCTAAATTGTCAATTTCTTGCCATTTTTTTTAATCAGAACAGGGATCATAAAATCATCCATTGATGATGATCTGTTGATATCCATTGAGTGTCTCCGATTTGGTGACGGAAATGTGATCAAATCAGGGATCATAGAATCAACCATTGAGATTATCTTTAAATATCCATTGAGTGTTCCTGATCTGATAACAAAAATTTGATCAGATCGGGGATCATAGAATCAACCATTGCGATTATCTGTAAATATCTAATGAGTGTCTCCGATCTGATGACGAAAATCT
>JAOUZG010003912.1:3792703-3803172 GCA_026289955.1 Argiope argentata | reverse complement strand
TATATATATATATATATATATATATATATATATATATATATATATATATATATATATATATATATAGGTAAAGCAAGAAGCTTATTATAGCTTTTAATAGCACTTTAATAGGATAATAAGTTTTGTAGAATTTTGTTGTAATTCAATAATAAAAATATCAACCTATATTTAATGTTTTTTACTCAGCTAAAAAATACAGGAAAACTTTAACCTGAATAAAACAACATATAAAAAAATCCCAAGGAAACCATTAAGTCGAGTAATTATTCTCTCAGGCAAGAGAAAAGATAAAGGTTTTATAAGTTGAAAGCCCCACGCTTAAGGAAGGAAATTAAAATTGTTTTGTGTTTAGTTTTTTTACATTAAGAATCATCTTGGTACCTTAAACTTCTTGTAGATAGAAAGCAATTTTAATACAAGAGCTTAAGGTGGATTAAATTTTGGGTACTTTCAGAAAAGAGGGGAACTCTATTTATCTGCTCTGTAAAAAAACTTTAGTATGTTTAATAAGAGAATACAGGAGTTTTAAAATTCCAACTTGGTCTACATAATATATTTTATTAACAGCTCCAAAAATGGTAAATATTAGGTGTTTATTAACTCGAATCATTTTAATGGGTTTTTTTCTTATATGAAGAAGTTGTAAATCACAATACATCATTAAAAGGACCATTACTAATTTTAACCCGTTAGCTGCGGTATTTATTTTTTCTTCACTCAAACCCCCGTTTTGCAAACTATGGCATGTAAATTAGCCTAAAGCAATACATATGGTGGTAGAGTAAATTTTACAAAAAAAATCATAATATATTGAATAAAATTTCCTTTTTAGATAAACAACTCGACCCGATGTGTTTATCATATCGATTGTTATTTATATTGTTAAACATATCGATTACATATCGGCAAACCCAAAATGAAGATTTGTATTGACTTGTATACACGTCGTGCATTTTCACCTGATTAAATTTTTTAAGGAATGTTTTTTTAAATGTTTCTTCAATGTAATATAAAATAAGTTAATATTTCATTTATTGTCTGAAAAATTGTAAATTTTTTATTCATTCTTCTGTGTTTCATTAACACCTTTAACACGTATGATCATTTTCTTTCAGAAAGCATTTTAAATTAACTAATTCATAGCTTATTTTCTTAGAATTTGCCTCTTAAGAAATGTCTAAAGATAAGTAAAGTACTTAGTTATGGATGAATGTGGGTGTGTGGGTGTGGGTGTGATGATTTAAGGATTTAATTTTATAATGAGTAATGATTTAAACTCTGATGTCCTTGCAATTAATTTTCAAAGTTTTTCTTAATTTAGTCCATAATAAATTTATTCTAAAATGTTCTGTTACTGCCTGATTCATTTCCCTTTTTCTATTTAATAAATCAAATGAAGTGTTTTAAGGATAACGCTCCATGAATAATAAATCATTGATGTAAACAGATTCTTTTAAAGGATTCCTGCTTCTCTTTTGTCAAATGTCAACACATGTGATAATTCCTGTCAAAATTCTAGATGTGTCGGATTTTTGAAAATATCATAGTATATTAGACCATGTTAAAAAATTTCGTCAATTTTATGCCTTTTTACGCTTTTTATGGCTGTGTAACCTTCATCTGCTTAGCGCCGAGCCTCTCCAGACCGAATGTAAAGAAATTAAAAAGTCAACATTTTCTTTTCCATGATTTTCAGTCTTGACTCTGCTATCTGCTTCAGATCAAAATTAATTATGTGACTTTATTTCAAATACGCACGTATATATATAGTCATCAATCCACTCCAGTCATCATATGTCATGGGAAAGTCATACGCTTCAACCAGACCGAAGGTACAAGTATAAAGTGATAAGACCGCTGCTACAGCAACAATGGCAAGAGCTATGGTTGAGTCCCAAAGCTACAACCGACTAAGGTACAATCCATCCTGTAGGACCCCCTCCAATATGTGTACTCTACAGGGTGGCAAGATTCAACCACTGTGCCAGAATCATCTCAGATTCCTGTCGAAGTGCCCCCCTGGAGAATTGCACATAGAATATGAAAAAAAGAATAACTTAGAAACATAATTTTAAGGAATTATCATGAAACATAATGCAAATATTTAAAAATATTAATTTACTCATTTTAATAAATTTTATGGTCAACCAATTAATTTTAATGAATTCACGTGAAACAAAATCGATCTATAAGAAATATTTGAATTAAAAAAGCTTATTTATTCAAATCATTAAATTTAATAATCTTTTAAATATTTATCAGATTTAATGAACATTATATTTGCATTCTTTGATTTATCGTTAAAAACTATTAACGAAGAATTTAAATTTCGTTGAAATATTTTCACGCACGCTTCTTAATGATAGAATGATTTTATCATAGCAAAAGTTAAAATTAAATATATAACAAAATCAAAATAAATCAAGCAAGTTTTGTATCACATTTTTAATAAAATGTGTATCTTATCGAATGCAATGATTAAATATTTTTGATGAAACTGCATTTATATTAAGTATTTTTTGAGTAAACATTGATTTGTTCCGAAAATCCATTCGCATTTGCACCAAAAAAATCTAGAATTTTGATTTAACTATAACAAGCTCTGAAGAAACTTAACCCATTTACAGTATCTGAGAATAATATTTGCTTTAATTAAAATTCCAACATTGATCCTTATTTATTTCCTACCATCCAATATTGAAACGGGGGCAGAAGATGTTTGAAAATGCGGTAAATATTTACAAACCTAAGCTCTTTAGTCCTGACCTTCGTATTTATTAGCTCTTCCTGTAGATACATTGACAGTCAACAAAATTAAAGCTCAAGTTTGAACAGTGTTTAAGGAAGTGGAGAAATGGAGATTTCTAATGCCAATATGTTGACTCAGAATTCTTTAAGAATTTCTAAGAACCTAAATACTATTTGATGTAGACGCAAACATACTTCTGTAGTTTAAATTAATAGGATAAGACCGATTCAGTCAAGAATAACTTTTTTAGAATTTATTTCAGAGCAATTTTGTCAATTACTTTGTTAAAATCGTTTTTGTAATTAAAAAATCCCATTTAAAAAAGCAACTAATAAAATCTAATGAAAATTTCTAGGCATTTACATATGTTAAGAATTTAAAAAATAAATTCATTGTGGGTTCTGTTTGAACAAAGGTAAGAAAAACTTTAAACAATTTACAATTGTACCAATTGTGCTATTTATACCATATCTCATTGAACAGCTAATATTCTGGTAAAGAAGACAACTTTACAATTAGTTCTAATGGATGGTCAACAACTTTAACATATGGCAATACCAAGACGCATTCAGTAGCTTCTTTAAAAAATTAAGGACCTGGAAAGTTCAAGAAACTTCTCAATACCTACATTAAAAATTGATGATATTGAAGTTCTGTTATGAGATCTATAAGAAACAAGTTCCAGTCAGTAGTAATCAGATGAGTAAAATATAATTAATAAAAGAATATTTTTTTATTAAAACAAAGTATTTTTTAAGTAATAGTATAAAAAATAGTGTCGCTGAAAATTTAATCTTTAAGGGTACCAAAGAATATCTTATAATGATTAATTTAGGAAATATCGCAAGAATTTTTCAACAACACTTATTTATTTTATATCAATAATGCAAAAAATGTGTAATACCTCAAGAATTTTTAACAAGATTTTCTTAGGTTTATCATAAGCAGATTGATTAGTTGAAAATGTTCAATTTTAAATCCATGAAACAGAATGAAAATAAATAGAATCGACTGAAATAATATGTTGAAAACATGTTAAGCCTAACCACGTTAGCGTGGGAATAAAAACTACTTAAAAACCGATGTACTTATCACTACAAACATATGCGAGAAATATACAAGTAACACAAATACAATTTAACTACAGAAACACACAACTAACCTAAAAACCATTTAGTTTGAGAATGTATCTGAAATAAAACAAAATTGCAAGTAATTAATCAAAATCAAGCTCGTATCCGTTGAAAATACTGTTGTCAACAATCAAAACATCCTGCGAATGCGTGAATTTTCAACGCCAGTAATTGTAATGGAAATACGTGAATTTTCTACGTCAGTAGGGGTACCGTCATGCTAAATAGAAAATTTTAATTTACTTTATTCTGTTTTATTTTAATTCAAAAATACTTCAGAATGAATCCGAACGATCGGTTAATTAATAATGTTTAATTTTAAATAGATCAAACATTAAGAAAGTAAACAGAATAAATAGAATATAAACAGAAATTTTGAGAAAATAAACAGAAATTTTGAAATTATTGGTCGAAAATATGTTAGGCCTAAGGTCGTTAGCGGTGAGAGAAAAAAAAATGAAGCCTTACTCATTTGGAGGTGGGAAAGTCAAAATATTTATTGCTAGAAAAATTATTTTTAATTATCAAAAAACTAACTTCTCAATTAACTGAGATAAATAATAATTTATATTCCATTTTAGACTACAATCTATCCCTATGCCAAATTTTAACCAATTCTGTTCAGCAGATCTAGCTTAATTCAGTAACAAACATTCAAATGTAGACAGTGGTATTTTAATGAATTGGCAGTATAGGAGAGCTAAAGCATGATAACAGTGCGCAATAGCAGAATTAAGTAAAATCTAAGTGAAATCTACCTTATTGGTGAATTCTATCTGGTTTACTTTGCGAAATACTAGGGCTGTTTAATAATGATTACTACTTGTAGGTTACTGTTTGTTGTAAATGTTGTTGCGCGTTACTTGTCTACGTGAAAGATGTGTATTTGATGTCTATATATTTATTGCCATTGTCTTCGTATTGTCAAACGACGTTATTTGTTTTTGAGGCCTGCTGACTGTGAGGAATTTATTAATAAAATTTCTCATGTAGTTTGATGCAGAGAAATTTATTTATAAACGTTTTAAAGAAAGAACAGTTAAACAACATCCTCAAGCCACAGAAAATGATATTGCTTCATCATTGAAAATGGGACACGCATCTGTTCAATAACATAATAAGGTGACCAAGGACCTTCAAAATGACTTTTTTCAATTTTCTCCTAAGCAATTTTATATTTTACAGGCATTAAGAGTAACACAATAAGAGATGACACAAAATTTAAAAGCATTATATTAATTTATTTATGAGGGGTTTTTTTTGGGGGGGGGGTAATATTATATAATATTAGCAATAAATAATGTTAATGAAATATGTTCCAGGCGCACCAAATTTGTTCGAAAGCCTTCGAATTTTTATTATTATTTACTCTAACCCTTTTGAAACAAAAGTTGGGATTAATCTTGAGTACAAAATACCAAAATTAACCATTGTAATATCTCAAGACTGCTGATTTTTAATAGAAGTTTAAGTAGTATAGTGGCGAAATTCAAATCTTGCTTTAGTTTTTGTATCCTTTAGGAATAACGTAGGATTATCTTATGATTTGTGAAAGTATATACAATTTTCGAGAAACGAAGTTCTGCTTATATTTAAAAAATAGTATATTTGAAACTCGATATGAAACTTATTTACTGCGAAATAAATATTTCAGGCTGTTAAGAAAAAGAAAGCTCTTAATATATTTACATACTAATATCCATTTTTTTATTCCAAAAAAACCTATAGTTGTTGCACAAAGCAGTCCTTTTTTGATTTACACAAAAAATGCCAATATTTAAAGAAATAGTTTCTTTGGAGGATCATAAGGCGAGTAAACAAAGTTTTAAGAAAATAGTTTTCTTGGAAAAGTTTAAATGAAAATCCAATAATACGCTCCTTTGAGACTTTGTTAAAAGTTTCGCTGGAAATCAAAAGACGTATGTATTATTTCAGTTCAAAATATTGATGAAATTTTTTTCCGTTTCAAATTATTTTAGAGGCTTAAAAACTTTTAGTTCTGTAAGTTAAAAATTGATATTTTTCCTTCAATAATCCGTGTCTCAAATAATACAATATGCGATAGTATTATTAACCCTTTGATGCCTCTGACTCAACATTAAAGATCGCGCCTCAGTTTTACTTTTTAATTATTCATTTTTCAAATTTATTTGTTATAAATGTCTACATAATAATTAAGAGATGTAGATTAATGTTTCAAAGAAATTCGAGTTTAAAGAATTATGTATATTTATTTTTCAAAAGCAATAAACAAATCTTTGTATTAGGGGAATAATTTTACATCCAATTATATTTCGGACTTCAAAGGGTTAATATTAAGGTCTGACAGTTAGTATTTAGTATCAAAAATTTATTTACTGCAAAATCTTCAAAAATATCAGAATTATTTTAGAATTATTTTTCGAACAATTTGTGTAGTAAAAATTACCAGTGTTTCAAAGATCATATAAGGGCATTAAAAAGCCCCAAACTTTATAATGGAATAGACAGTACAAATTAGAACTTTGCGGATTTCATATTTACAGAGTTATTTCCTCAACATGTATATTTGTCTTGACTATCTCTCTTTAAAATTTTAAATAATCTGGGAATTTATTTTAACTTTTTTAAAGCGCAATAAACATATTTCTTTTAATTATGGAAATATGAGTTTTAATATTTTTGGTTAAAGACTGCTCGGATAATAAAAATTTCCAGAAAGCTTTGTTAAAAGTAGATCTATAACAAAAATTGTTGTAAACTTTTATCAAGTAATTTTATGATTCATCAAAACGTCTGACAGCTGTTAGTCTTTTTTCCCTTTCATTTCGTCATCTGAAATTAATTTTTTTTCTTCATTTTATCGTCTGAAAATCAACATATTTTTTTCGTCATTTTATCGTTTGAAAATAAACTCAATTTTTTTTCGTCATTTTATCGTCTGAAAATAAACTTGTATTTTTTTTTTGTCATTTTATCATTTGAAAATAAACATTTTTTTTTTCATTTTATAGTCTGAAAATGAATTTATATATTTTTTTCAGTTCTTCGTCTGATAATAAATGTGTTTTTAATTAGATTTTTTTCTCTTTATTGATTTTTAAATTGTTATTTTACAAGAACTATGAATTAATTTTTTTGAGAAATAAATTTTTATTACATAATTGTTTCAAATGTTTCACAATGCTGATAAAAATGATTGTATAGTAGAAATATCAGTATTTCATTAATATAAGAGGTTCAAAGATGATAAGTGATCTTTCTTAGGTTTTTAAGATCTGCTAGACTAAACAGTTTAATGATTGAGATGACAATAAATTTTACTTATTGTTATTTGATATTCACCATTTCAAAATTAGAGGCAATATTAAACAAGTTCTTAAGTCATTAGATTCTTCTCAAGCAGTTTTAAAAACATGTTACCAAAAGTGTTCTTTCTCAAAACAATTTTTTTCTGATATGAACTAATATTAGTGATAAAACTTCAGTAAATGCTTTTGAGGTAGAAAAATCTAAAAATAAATAAATAAATGATGCTTAAAAGTTGAAAAAAATGCGATAAAGTGGATAAAATTTAAGGTTATATTAACTGTATTTTGTTCAGGAATTCTAAACGATTCGTCAGGCAGTCAATAAATATTATTATTTAACTATTTCACCCTTCCCACATTTTGCAATTCATCCGAAAATTGCTTGAAACATGAAAAGAAACCCATTTGTTTTCTGTCACAAAAATGCATCTCCTTATAATGGATCGACTTACCATAGCCACAGACAAACAGATGGACATACATACATTTTCCAAAAAGGCATTTTTCTGACTCTTAAAGGTCTAAAATATAGACGGTTAATTGAATGGCTAATTTTTTATTAATTAAAAACCAGCTTTCTAGCCAACCGCCAATTGAGTAAGAAATGAGTTTGTTTTATTCCCTCTCTAATGTGGTTAGATCTAACATTCTTCTGACCGATTATTTCAAACGATTCGGTTTATTTATTTTCCTAGTGTTTAATGAATCTAAAACTAAACCTTTTTAATTAACATTATTTTTGGATTCATTTTGAAGTTTTTTTAACTGAAATAAAACAGAATAAAGGTAATTAAAAAAATTTAATCCATATTGCGTTCCCCCAACTGATGTAGAAAATCCAAGCCTTTGCATTGCCCCAATTGGCGTTGGAAATTCTCGCATGGGCAGTATGTTATAATTATTAACAACTGTATTCTCGTTTTTATTAAAAGTTTAAAAATTATGTGTATGATATTGTTGTAGCTGTGGCGCTGGCCTTATAAGCCAGATAACATCTACAATACTGAAGTCGACTTTTGGTGTAATGGCTAAATTACTCGCCTATTGGTTCTAGTGTCGCAGGTTCGTAACACGACCTTCACTGGCGATATAGTTATCCTAATCCCAATCGATAAATAAGTAGACTTGATTTTTTTTTTAAAATACGTATTTGATTTGTTGTTTTGCTTTATTTCAAGTACACACTGTTAAATAAATTATTTTTATATTAGTTGTGTAATTTCCAATGCGTATGAAGTTGCGGGTAAAAGCTGATACTATATATAAGAGAAAATAAAACAGAATTTCGCAGTTTATACTGCCATTGTATTGTCATTATTTTTCACATAACAGCACAAAAAATAATATTTGACCTTTTATAAAAGAGAAAACATGACTCAGTTAGTATTTTCAAGGTAATTCATATAATTACTACGGAAGATGACATTAACATGTCATTTGTTTTACAAATATATATATTTAAATTACGCTAATAAACTTTATACATTGATATCGATCAAAATATGTGTGGTTAACCATAGAAATGTAGCCTTTAAAAATCTAACAAGAATGATAACCGTTCGTCCCGCTTAGTGAAGTGTATATAAAATCAATTTTTACAGCTAATTTAAACAAAAGCATACTACCTGCAGATGATTTCATAACTCTTGATTGTCAAGTAGAATAAAAATATTATTTATTTATTTTCGAAGCAATCTTTACACATATATTCTTGATGCTCTCCGCAGATTGCTCTTGAACATAGCAAACAAAATTTGAGCATCATTCTGCGCAAATTATATTTGCCAAATGCACATTTTTTCTCTTTTTTTTCTTTTGCATTGTTCAGGTCATCGAATGCTTAAATTCAATTTTAGAAGTTCACTTACAATAGTCCTTGTTGATCTGGACAAAGTTGATACGTTGAGACGCTTCTGCATCCCTGGAGCAAGAAGAACTTCAATAAAATCTTCATCTTCCGATTCATTCTCAGAAGTAGAATTATCTTCCTCTCTTGAATCTTTCAACAATTCACGGATAGGTTCTGGCCTACACCACAAATTTTCTCCGTGAAAACGCTTCGACATCTCCAAACATGCACAGAAATATATTCTTAATACTAACGGGACGGATAACCATTCGTCTCTGAGACGACTATTGTTCTGGATATACTACAAGCAGAAATATTTCGAGGAAAAGGAATGTCCTCATCTCTAGTTCCCGAGGTCAGATTAAGGTACTGAGTAGAACGATCCATTTACCGTAATAGTGGAAGAGTAGACAAAGTTATTTCGTAAGCGTTTTGCCCAGGAGACGAATGGTTAGCATTCTAGGATTAAATAAGTTTAATATGATAGTTGGAATTTTATTTTTTAAGGAAATGATGATAGGAAATTTCTCAGTGGCAGCTAAGTGGCAACTGCCTTCTCGTCGAATGAAAATTTGGTGTATTGAATTATTAAAAGGCTTAGGCTTTTAATATGGTATGAATATGAAATCCATGTTTTTTAAGATCACTTTTCTAGCATTAATGGAGTGCTCAAAATTTCTTTCTTGATGTACAAAGCTCAGTAAAAAGTTCAACATTCAGCTCTATGTCAATAAGAAAATGGGCCTAACTTTACATGAAAAATACACAGCATTTATATACACATAACATTATATTTTTATAAAATCAGTTTAGAGGTAAATAAAAAAGAAATCTGCTATGCCATTATATGATAGTGCTTTACCATCTTTTCATATGAAATCTCCAAAGAATTTTGACACAAGGCAATTCTAAAACTCATGGATCATGGTTATAAACTTTGAAAAAGAAATGAATAATTCACAACGATTTTCTCAAAAAGGAATATGATCCCATTTTAAGAACGGTGTAAAATATAAAATATTCATAACAAAAATATCTTTTCTAACCGATTCTAAAAAAAATGTGTTTTAGTGAGATTTTGTGTCCCTAGATAGAATATTTGTTTATATTAGTATTTCCCAGCGTGTGGTGCAGCTAGGGTCTA
Source organism: Argiope argentata (assembly GCA_026289955.1). Lineage (NCBI taxonomy): Eukaryota > Metazoa > Arthropoda > Arachnida > Araneae > Araneidae > Argiope > Argiope argentata. The sequence goes on along the minus strand of JAOUZG010003912.1, from coordinate 3,793,007 downwards.
TTGTTACATATAAAACGTATGAAATACGTAAATGCACTGTAAAAGTTCATAAAATTTCGCTTTTTAGCATCCTGTTTTTCAAAAATTTTCAGGAGGGATGTTTAAATCCCCCCAGCTCCTATTCTTTAGGTTATTCCATACCTCTAGGAACGCTTGCTTTTTATGTCGGAGATTGGAATAATACGAACATGATTAAATTTTTAGATAATTACACACTCTCTTCTACGGATTAGAAACACTGATATAGAGGAATGATATAATTGAAATATATCTATCTATCTATATCTATGTGTATGTATGTATG
>JAOUZG010003912.1:3758934-3771353 GCA_026289955.1 Argiope argentata | reverse complement strand
ATTTCTTTCCTGTTTATGAAAATTGTATTTTGTAATTGATTTTTTTTATTTCTTTCCTGTATATGAAAATTGTACTTTGAAATTGATTTTTTTTATTTCTTTCCTGTTTATGAAAATTCTATTTTGTAATTGGTTTTTTTTAATTCTATGCCTTACATTAAAGAAATTTTAAATTTTGTACACTCATTCTCAAAGACAACATACTATTCAAATAATTTAAGAATAATTAGCGAACAAATAAATTATAATTTGGTCACATATGTGTAGTGAAATCGGTTATTGAGTTTGAGAATCGACTGATTCTAAGACTATTTTTTTAAAAACAATGATATTGGTCCGGCAGGGCTTTCTAGTGTATTTTCTAACAAACTTTTCCTGCTAGAGAATCCCTTACATGATAATGAAGTAAAACAGTTACGAAAAATTTATTTTTGGTGCGTAATTAATATTTTTACTGAATGCATCTTGTAACCTTTTGCAAGTTACTTGTCGATTAATTCCTGATATGCATTAATAGTACCCAAAAAATAGAATTTACGCTTTAAACTACTTTTTCTCAATTGCCTGTAACACAAATTTGATAGGCGTTGTAGTCACGAATTCAAATACTAAATTTGTTATATTTAAGCTATTTTGTTTTTTGTTTTTAATTATCAAGATTATTTTCTCCTGACCGATAAGTAATCAATCCGCAAATGGATTTGACTCAAAATTTCTAGATGTTTACATTATGTCAAAATGAGGATGAGAAACTACCGGCATAGTGGGTAGTTCTCGACACCCTGGCGGATGAAGGGTCTGCAGAAAAAGTGTTGGGTCTGGTTCCGCCTATAAATGACGGAACGTTCCTCCCTAAGGAAGGGTTGTACCGATCGGTGATTTTCCTTACAACTCAACCACATTCCCCTTCAGTATTGCTGTTGTGGTGGTTCGGTAACTCTGTAGTATTATCATATTTGCACATGATATTGTTTTTGGGATGAGGTTTTTGGCGTCAACAAAAATCCGTTGACGAAAAATAATTTTTTATTATCTGCACGATCATCTCAAAATATCAGTTTTTAATAACACCCTGCCATCGCATTTACAAAAGCTCTGATTTCAAAAAAGTTTGTTAATGACTTCAGCAAATTAAACATAGAAAAATGTCATTTCGAGGGCGTGATTATATGAAATGAAATAAATAGGAAATGTGATATTTTTTCAAAACCATAAATGCAAGACAAAGTTTTTTGGATCGTTTGCAATACTAAAGTGACTCATTCAATGAAACGATTAAAATGAATAAAAATATAATTTAACTTGCACGAGCACGCGGTGCTTGGCCGTTCAAGAAATGATGTTCAGACAGGATACATTGAAATATGCTTAGCAGATTTCAATTTAATCTTTTATTTATCCATGTATGTTTGGGCGGATCGGAGACTCAGTAATACGAGTTACACTATTAATCTAAACCACTGGGGTAGGAGGAAGGAAGAGGGCACTTCGTAATTGAGAATGAGAAGCTTTCATTATGGTGGTAGCTTTTTTTCTTACCCTATTGGTACTGAAAAAAGTGTTGTGGTTGTTGTGACTAATGGCACTTGCTGTGGACAAGCCCCCACTGATACGATCAGCAGATTATAAGCCTAAAATATGCTTCTCTTTGTTTTACAAGTAGCGCCATTTAGGGCCAAGAGTACGACTGAGCTAAATACACGTCACAACCTTTTTTAGGGGGCGGACTTCATTCATGCATACTCTTCTCAGATCGTAATTTAGACCTGCAATAGATAACTATCACCTGTGACCCAGTACCCTCAGTGGTATTAATCTCGACATATATGACTTTACGACCATGACAGATTAAGCGAGCGCCAGCCGCCACACACTCGGGGATTCTTTTGGCCGGTGAGTTTCGAGCACGTAACCTAAGGAGTGCGAGTCCAATGCTCTAAAAACCAGGCCATCCAGGCCTTCAAAAAAGTGTATTGAGCAAAAGATGAAGATGTGGCAAACTTCCCTCCGGTAGGGGTGTATCGTAGCCTGTTAATGGCTCTTAGAACTGAATCACAGTTCTCGCCAGTGTTGCTATGGCTGCAGTCCCGTCGTTCAGATTTTTCGGTGTGCCTTTGAAATGGACGGTCTACTTGGATACATGTTATATTACAAAACCTAAATCTATGCACGAATGTAAGTTATCTCTTTTCATTCTCTGCGTTAACTTCATTCTCTAATCATCGTCCTTCATACGGATTTTGCTCAAAATTTGACAGATATCTTGAAATTTTGTGTAAAAGTCATACACTACATTTCAACTGCCAAGCTTAAATCATATTTCAGTTATTTTTCTCAAATACAAGGTGGACATTTTTTTAAAAAAATGTGTTTTTAGAACTCATGAATACCGAAAACGTAGAGATTCGTCTAAATCTCCAATTCGAATTTCTTGACGATAAACATATTTTCTCTATACTGCCTGTTCTAGAAAGTAAAACTATACTATTTTGCACAAAATTTAGTCTCGTTTTAAAAACCGTTTTTTTTTTAATTCCAACTTTCACTTTTTTGTGTACACAGTGTACAAAGAAAAAGTACTGTAGTTGTACTTTATTCTAGATTTAAATCTCTCTAAATTCGAAAACTCCTTTTTGAAAATATTTTTGCCTATCTGTTAATAAGATAAGTAAAAAAAGGAGAATTTACATTGAAATCAACAAATAAAATTTAATAAAGCCATTTTAGTTTTTACATCAAATTTGTGAATTTTTATCGTATCTTCATTCTTAAAAAATGCATTGCGAAGAAATTTCCCCAAATATCCTTCTGTCTGAAAGAACTTAACATGAAATCCTGAGAAACTAGTTTGATAAAATGCATACAATTTTAAAGGTCTAGATATGTGCCAAATTTTAAACCAGATGCTTCAAAATATTGACTGCCATCGGCCTGTAATAGATAAACGAAAACTAACTTACATTGTTAGTACTAAAAGGGTGTCCTGTCTCAAATTTTGATTCAAATTGGTCTATAAATAAATGAATAAAAATATAATTTAACTTCATGAAATGATGTTCTGACATGATACATTGAAATATGTATAGCAGATTTCATTTTAATCTTTATTAATTTTTTTTGTTTTTGTTCATTCCATTTAATTTTTAATTTTTTTAAAAGTATATTGAATACGTTTTTAATGGCATTCTTATTATTCTTTCAGAATAACATGTATAGTCTTGAGGAATGCACATCACATATAATAGCCAAATCAAGACGTATTTCATCTTTTGCAATTACCAATCTATGGGATGCCTAGATATTATAAACAATGCCTAAAGCATTCTAAAAAATGTCGACGTTTCATTCTTTGCTGGTGCAAATGCATTTCATTTATTTAAGCCTAGGATTCGTCTTCTTAATATCCTTCAACCTTTTGAAACCGTCACTAGATTCCTAAAGGAGCGTCAGGCGGAAACGTATTGAGTGTAACTATTTGATTCGGAACTCTGCTGGGAAATCAGAGCTAAACCATGAGAGCGAGGGGGCAAACTAAATCCGTTCTCTCCAATGAAAACGGTTTCTGAAATGAAATGAAATGAGATTTGATCTTCAGCCATTCTTCTCAGTAGAAATCTCTCTATTGAAATATCAGCATTTAATGAAAAAAACAGCCAATTCGAATCTTACCAAAATTTCATAAATAATTTTATATATATAAAAAATAAAGTAAATAATAAAGTACATAAAAACAAAGTAAAAGTAACCAATAATTTTAGTGTCTTTAAATTGTGTATAATATTACTAAATTATTATTACTAAATAGTTTTGAATTCATAAGTCAATGATTTCAAATAATAATATAAGTTCTTTAAACAAGCCTTAAAGTTAAGTATATAATAATTAAATAAAGTAAAAGTAACCAATAACTATAATGTCTTTTAATCGTATTTAATGTCACTCAATTCTACAATATTTCAGAAAAATTAAATGGTTTTAGATTCATAAGTCAATGATTTCAAATAATAATATATGCTCTTTAAACAAGCCTTAAAGTTAAGGATGTAATAATTAAACAAAGTAAAAAATAAAGTAAAAGTAACCAATAACTTTAATGTCTTTTAATCGTGTATAATGTTACTAAATTCTATAAAATTTCATCTAATTTAAATGGTTTTGGATTCATAAGTCAATGATTTCAAATAATAATATAAGTTCTTTAAACAAGCCTTAAAGTTAAGGATGTAATAATTAAACAAAGTAAAAAATAAAGTAAAAATAACCAATAACTTTAATGTCTTTAAACCATGTACAATGTTACTAAATTCTATAAAATTTCATCTAAATTAAATGGTTTTGGATTCATAAGTCTATGATTTCAAATAATAACATATGTTCTTTAAACAAGGCTTAAAGTTAAGGAAGAAATAACTAAACAAATAATACGATATTAATTATGGACTCTGAAAATCTTGGGAAAATTAATAAAGTTAATAAGATATACCAAATTTTATTTTGTTTTAAAAGCGACATTGTATCTAAAATCATACATATTTAATGATATGTTATAGAGTGACTAGTTATTTTTCTTTTTCAAATGTTCACTTCATGTTAAAGAAAAAAGTTTTCTTTGTTAAAGTTTCTAAACAATTTATAGATTTATTATAAAATATTCAGTATATATTTTTTTTAAAAAAATTAAAACCCTATATAGGCAGAATACCTCATAAGAAATAGAACAATTAAAAAATGAAATATGGTATCGTACATTTCAAATTATCGAGTGAGAATATTATTTTTAAGTCACGTGATATCAACCCGACTGAAACATATCATGTTCTCACATGATTCATATTTTTAAATCACTAATGTTTAGAAAAGCGATGGTTTTTAAACTTGCCACAATCAACCAAATTCTAATTTTTTTTCTCGAGGCTAGAATTTTTTTCTTAAAAAACCATTTTAAATCTTTTGAAAACAAAGAGATTACAAATCCTTCGATTTTTAGGAAACAATGATTATGCCAAATTCCAACAAAATATTGCAATTTGGCGTGAATTTGCAGCATGACAAAATTATATATATCTCTTTATATACTAGCTTTTATACACAACACCGTACAGTAGGAAATTTTGATTTGCATGTGTGAGAACTGACAGTCTGATCACAATGTAAAATGGTATCAAACCATTTCACTGCAGTTTTAAACAGAGTCTGATATAATATAATCAAAAAAAATGTAAATAGTTTGGTTAATTAGTCCGGCCAAAACAAAATCAATTTCATATTCATTAAAAATAAAGGTGCCAACATTTAGAACACGACAATGGAAATAACATTAATGCTTGAATTTTCTAATCCAGTTGGGTAACGCAATAGGGATTAGAAATTTTTATTATTTTTTTTCTGTTTATTTTAACTGAAAAGTACTTCAAAAGGAATTTAAAAAAAATCGATTAATGAACAATGTTTAGTTTTAAATGTATCAAACACTAAAAAAACAAACTGAATCGTTTGAAATAATGGATCGAAAAATTGCTAAGCCTAATCTCATAAGAGTAGGAAGAAAACAAACTGATAAAACTCACTCAATTGGTGGTGGGGAAATGAGGATTTTTGGAGGGAAAATTATTTTTTTAATTAATAAAAAATTGGCGACGCAATTAACAGGAATAAATAGCTGCCTAAGTCCTAATCTAGACTTTAATCTATCCTTATGCTGAATTTTATCCAATTTTTTCAGCTGTTCTGGTCTAACACCATCCATCCATCCAAACTTTTATATTTATAATAGTAGTATACATATTATTAGCGATATGTAGCCAAATGGGTCAACCTTGTTTATTATTTTGTAGTCCCTATAAAGTGACAAATTGATGCTGCATAACCGATATATCGCCAATATTCTGCTCGTGTATTTTGAGGCTTCAAAAGAAAAGATTAAAAGGGAATCTGCTATGCATGTTTCAATGTATCATGTCAGAACATAATTTCTTGAATGTCCAAGCACCACTTGCTCGTTCAAGTTAAATTATATATTTATTCATTTTAATTGTTTCATTGTATGAGTCACTCTGGTATTGCAAACGATACAAAAAAAACTTAGTGTCTCATTTATTGTTTAAAAAAAATATCACATTTCCTGTTTATTTCATTTCATTTTTCTAGGTTTTATTTGCCGTAGTAATGAACTTATTTTTTAATCAGAGCTTTTGTAAATGCAAACGGCAACGCGTTATTAAAAACTGATTTTTTTGAAATTCTCGTGCAGATGATAAAAATTTTATTTTTTGCCTACGAATTTTTGTTGACGAAAAAAGCGTCATCCCAAAAACAACATCATGATCTCACATGATAATAACATCAATTTCTAACAAGAAAAAAAAATTACTATTAATATGGAAAAACCTCTGCCATAAAACATATTTTGGTTTCTAAAATATTTTCTTTTAAAAATATTTTTGCGAAAATGATCAACAATATAAAACCCTTTGTTGTGTGTTTTTCAAAGATATGAACCAGAATATACTGTCTGTCTATAAGGAGATCTCTGACCGACAGTCGTCTATGTTTACGGCGGGTGTTATAGAAACAGGCGTCGATAGGGAAGATCCATTTCGAATGGGTGGAATCGAACGGAAGTCTGCGGGGGTATTCGTTATCTTGGCGAAAAAATGAAAAGATAAAAAAAACTATTGCTCATTCGTCTTCTCGCTTTTACCGCAGTTGCTCGGATCTTTATATTTGCTTAGCTTACTTCTTTTATATTTTATTAATATTTTCTGTGGTTAATATTAACTGCATTTCATTATTTAATAATTTTTGTCTCTTGAATTTTGAGATCCTTTAAAATGCCTTTTCGATTTAAGAATAGAGACTTTAAAATCACAAGCACGTAAAATTGTGCATAATGTTATAGAATTTTGCTTGAAACTTGATGACAATTCGTATTGGGAAAACGATGGGGCTTTAGATGAACTAATAATTCAGATTGGAAGTACTGAATCGGATTCCGATTCAGAAGAAACGGAATCTTGTCACAGTGTTTTAGAATTCTTTTAATTGAAAGTACACAAAGTAGTAACATAAATTTGAAACAAATAAAATGAAGATTAATTTTTTGTCATGCTGGATTTTACTTAATTTTTTTTCTTTTTGTGCACTCGGTTAGACATATAAATAATTATTCAGTTTTTCAATTTTATTTACTCTGTTCTTTCTGTGTTAATCAGAAAAGAATTTCTATATTATTCTAACAGGAATAATATATTTTTTCAAAATTCCAAGTACGCAAAGGATTTTCGGTCCAATGAATTGTTTTTCGAATTTGCTTTCGAAAATTAAAGGCAATATATTAATACCGCCAATTAGGCGCTAAATGCGCCAACATAAAAAACTTGAATGAATTTCTACCTCTGCGAAATGGACTCTTCCTGCAGTAACCTGTTTCTATAACTCCCGCCGTAAACATAGACGACTGTCGGCCAGAGATCTCCTTATGGACAAACAGTAACCACGTTTCATAATTAAAGATACATCCATGTAATACCCGAATGTATCTATTTTAATTCGTTAGTATAAATTAATATTTATTTTCATGATCTTTATGTTTAAATGTACCATAATAATCGAAATTCTTATTTCTAGTTCTAATACGTCAATGCGGTTTTACTTCATGTTTGAAAACAAAGTATCAGTGATTATAGATTAAAATTCACAACCTCCAATCAAATTAAATTTTCCACGTACTGTTTACTATTCGCCAAAATTAGAGAGAGGCGCCAACTAGAAGTAATGCAGTCCCCTTTCTATTAATCAGAGCGTTCCGAAAGGCCGACACTTTCCACCCAAATTCCGGAATAAATGCATTATGAGAGACTGTCAAATAATTATACTGCTCAAAATGACTTCCGCCGTTTTCTCCGAACTCAAACTAAATAAGCAAATTGTCAACACGACTGTCAGAATGCCCCGGATGAACAATGGCCGCGGAACATTTCGCCCAGAAAATGCAACGCGCAATAAATCTGGAAAATAATTGTTCATTGGGTCCGGGAACTTTACACGGAGAGATGAAAATAGGGCACTCAGTAATAAATCATTTTGTTGACCAGCGTGGATCCCTTCGCAGGCTCCGGGGGATATTTTCAACCCTCCATTCATCAACATCCGAAGACGTGTGGAGGTGTCAGAGGCGGGGTAAATAATTTCACCTGCGAGCGTCGACCACGTGATGATGTAAATAACAGCTGCCACCAGGATTTCGGTAATGAAGTTGCTAAGCTGAAATTTCTTATGTAAACAGTTATTTAATTGGTTAAAGTGAAGGTTTTGTTTTCGATGGGATTAATTTATTCCTATATCTCAGGCAGGTGATATTCCATACAAGGGCAATCTTTAATGCATCTCTCTAACCCTGTTAGAGAAGTAACCCATCCTCAGCTCTTGCAAAAATTGAAAATATTTATGTTTAACTAGCCTGTCGCCTGTATTAATGCTCGGTAAAATTTTCAAATAATATTTTATGTATCTGTGTCTCATAACAGGATTTTCCGCAAAATATTTTTAAACCAAACAAATTTTGATAATCATATAATTCATTTATAGTATTATTTTCTTCAGATGATCTGTTCATTGTACTACTCATCTTTCTCTTTCTATTCGGGTAATGATTGTCCCGGAATTGATATTTTACTTAAATGGTGGAGGGAAAGGTCTAAAATTCTAAGTTTTTTTAATACAATAATGGGATTCAAATTTTCATAAATGTAAACACACTGAACAAATAAAGACACAATTGGTTCTCAAGAGATGCGAAAGTTTAAAAATAGCTTGGAAAATGCCGCGCACAAAGGAAATAATGGTGACACACACACAAAAAAAAAACCCTTTTTTTCTATCATTTTTTTTCTTCACTACTTTTCTCTCTACAAACTCTTTTTTCCCTTTGTTATTCTTTTTTTTCTTCACTGCTCAGACTATTTTTTGAGCAGGCATAGTTTAAATATCCATACAGACTAATAATAAAAGCAACTATTTTCTTTCTTTTTTAAACATCCCGTTATCTATGAATGAAAACCAACTGACTTTGCTTATTTCTTTCTAAACAAATCATAATTTATTACTTCCTGCTATCTAACTCAGTTGGCGTGGGGGAAGGAAATGCAGATTTTTGGCGGGAAAGTCAGATAAGTGTCGTTTTAACTATTTTCCTCGCAGTTTTTTCATTTTTTCTCTCCATAAGAACCATCCTCGTGTTTTAACGAAAATATTAAAAAAAGTAATTAGCCGAATTTGTCGAGCCTTTCTCTAGTTTTGCGCTTAGCAACGCATTTAGCGATCCATTTTTATTTATATAGATTGATCATATGCTATATATACTGTTTACTGTACTAGACCATATACTATATATAGATCAGGTCACATCCTTTTAAATTCAAAATGCGGTATAGAGTAAAAAGAAATTAATATTTACCCATATCACAGTGCCCATGATAAATTTATTCAGAAATATATTTATGACTCTATACATTAGTATAAAATTAAACCTCCTGAAAACGTCTGCATGTTTGAACCACAAAAACTCTAAAAAGGATTAATTAACGGATAAATTCAAAATAATGTATAGAGTAAAAAGAAAAGTAATATTTACCCATATCACAGTGCCCATGATAAATTTATTCAGATATATATTTATGAATCTATACATAGTATAAAATAAAAACCTCCTGAAAGCGTCTGCATGTTTGAACCACCAAAACTCGAGAAATTATAAACGGATATCTGAGATATTTATACCATTTTGTAGAACATTTATTAGAGAAGGCTTTAGTAAATTAAAATCGTATCAAAATAAAAAAAGAGAGTTTAATTATTGCGATTTTGACTTTGCACTTATCCGCGCATGTGCAAATAGCAAGAGCTGTGGTATGCATATGCGATAAATTTCTTTGTTACGTCTGATTCAAATTTTATTATGTGAAAAAGAATCAAATCTAACCTTGGTGGTAACACATTAAGTGCCAAAAACTTCCGTTTGCTGCAAAATGTAAATGAAGAGGAAAGAAAAGTTCGATTAGCGAATATCAGATAAATAATGCCTACACTTAAGGAAGGAGAGTCTTTTAATTAGTTAAATAATCTTCTTCCTTTAAATCGCACTGTAACTGAATTTTGGAGACTTATTGAACCTCTGAGGAGCGAAATGATCGCCTGTATTTTGTAAACGGACATATCATATCTTTATCTTTGTAACAGTCTAAGTATTTCTGAATGTGCGCTATAAAAATAGTTTAGTAGCTATTTTTGATAATTTCTAAGCATATCTTATGTTTGTTTGAAGGTGCGTAACATACCCATGCCATATCGGGTGGAGGCTAGACTTACGTTTAAAGCTCATTTTTCTTCTTGGATGCCATGCCACGGGCAAAGCCGTGTGGTGACTGCTAGTTTATTTATAAATATTTGCTATAAAAGCTGCAATAAAAACTCCGATATTTATTTTTCCTCTTAAATAAGATGAATTTTGACTATATTTTTGATATACATGAGTATTTGAAATCTCTTTCTGAAATGAATACAAAAAATAAAATATTATGCGCTGATTAATTAAAAGAATTGAAGGAATGCAATTATTGTTTAGAATTACAAAAATTAAATATGCATTGATTTGTAAATTAACTGGTGTTTTACAATTTTACTGCAATACTACCAGGCATAAATATAAAAAAATAATTGCATGATATTTTAAAATTAAAAAACCAACCTTTTCAATGATATTATTTTTCATTTCTATATATGTTTTTCCCTTTCCATTTATTTTTTTCTTCAAAATTTATTCAATTATTTAATATATGTATATAATTAAGAAATAGGGGAATTTATATATATCCCGTTGCTGGGTTAAGGTCAGAGTTAATTGTTATTTATCTTAATGATTTTTGAAAGGATTCTTTGACATTCATTTTTAATTAATTAAATATTTTATTTGATATTATTTTAAAGAAATAATAATTACCGAAATTTCCATTTCATCCTGATCTTTATCTTAAATAAATACTTGAATATAGAAATTTCAACAATAAAAAATTTGAAGTAGTTCATTGATGAAATTCAAAAAACGGCAAAAAAAGAAAAAATAATTTTCAAGCGAATAAAACAGATATTCTATGATAGTAGCGCTTCGGGCTATGTCAAGAATTTGAAAACGAATCGAAGTGAAGTTTTTAATTAATTTAATTAATTAACTCAAAATATCTATCGGAATATATATTTTAGCATGTATGAAGAACATTTTGAGATGTTATATATCATAAATTTTACAGATTTATGAAGAAAATTAGTTATCGGCTTTTTTTAAAAAAAATATCGACTACTTCATCCAATATTCTCAATTTAATTAAAATCCATTTAACAGTATGCAATAGTTCTGTATATTATAAAATTTTGTAAAAAAATATTTTTATTTTAAAAAAAAGATAAAACATAAAATTTTAATTTCAACGAGTTCAAATTATATTAATTTATTATTAATATTTGCAACATAATTTTTTATTCATTTGATGTTTAATTAAAATCATTGACCTTGATTCGGTTAAATTTAACTGGAGAACAGAAACTGTAATTTATACTTCAAAACGAGATGTTTTTCGTTTTTTCAAATGGTGCAATGGACAAACTTCGTTGAGGCATCGGGGATTTTTAAGCCGAAATGAGCGTTTCTTGTTTGAAGTAACAACAAATAGGGCCAAGAGTTGTTGTTGTTACTTATGGCACTTGCCTATATACAAACCCTCCACTGATGCAGCAGCAGATTTAAGCCGAAAGCAGCTTTCTTATTCTTTAAGTAGCGCCAACTAGGGAAAAGAGTACGATTTAACTACACACTCACCACATTTGCTTGCATAGCCCCTCTTTACATGGGGGCACTATCACACATCTCACAGATAGAACACAGAAGAACAAGCATGCCCAAAACCGGGGCTCGAATCCGGGACTCCCAGAACACGAGGAAGACTCGCTACCTCTGTGCCAGACAGCCTGCGGTTTAAAAGAACGGATTAGCTACACACTCATCACATTCGCTTTTTCAGGGGGGAGTACATTCACACATCTTATGGATATAAAACAGAAGCATAACCAAGCCCGAACCTGGACTCGATCCCAGAAGCCCAGATCATAGGGAAGATGAAGTACCCTTATGCCAATACACCCGTTCAAAACGAGTAAAAAGATGAATACTAAAAAATACCTCGAGCATTAGAAAAATGTTCTCTAATCCCAAACGATTTCAAATTACCACCGAATATGTGTTGTTGTTGTTACTTATGGCACTTGCCATATTGGGCAAGCCCCCCACTGTTACAGCAGCAGATTTAAGCCGAAAGGAGCATCTCTTGTTTTTGATGTAGCGCCAACTAGGGTCAAGAGTACGACTTAGC
>JAOUZG010003912.1:3747235-3758534 GCA_026289955.1 Argiope argentata | reverse complement strand
TATATATATATATATATATGTGTGTGTGTGTGTGTGTGTGTGTGTGTGTGTGTGTGTGTGTGTGTGTGTCATTCTAAAAGGCTCGTCTGATAGATGAAAAATAAAAGTTATGCTGTTGTTACTAATAGCACTTGCTATGGACAAGCCTGCCTCTCATACAGCAGCAGATGTAAGCCGAAAAGAACGTCTCTTGTTTTTGAAGTAGCGCCAACTAGGTTAAAGAGTACTAATAAGCTACACACTCCCCACATTATCGGGGTATATTCATACACCTCACGGATAGCACCCAGAAGAACAGCCATGCCCGAACCGGGACTCCCAGAACACGAGGAATACGCGCTACCTCTGCGCCAGATAGCCGGCCCTTCGAATTTGTTCATGCGACAGTAAGAAGACAAATTTGAAAGAGGTATGAAATAAACTATGCAAAATTTAAGCTTTTTTAAACAATATTAATCCTCATATTTATCTGTAAAAATAAATCATTATCAAACTAACAGCCTTGAGTCAAAGTTGAAATCGGGCAACTACCTACTTTATCGCAATCCCATAAGGTGAGGTGTTCATCTTCAAGAAGAAATTAAATTTTATCACCCTCAGAATAAATTAAATGGGAAATACTTCAACTAAAGGCCCATTACTTTGGCCATTTGGAATTTAATTAATTCGCTCAAACATTAATTTCAAGCACTGACGCCTTGGAGTAATCGTTTTTATTCAAAGAATATTCAGTATTAATGAAAAGACTATTTAAGCAAATTATCCCAATTACACTGTTCGTTTACTCCTCTTGAAAGAGCGAGCGATCGTTTTTGCCGACGAAGAAATTCAATCAAAAGTCATATTAATTTTGAAAGCAGATTTTAATCGAAATGTCAAAAATGAGGAACGTGCGAAAAAAAGAAATTCATTAACTTAGATTAACGCGATTCTTAATTTTAACGATCCTTAACTAGAAGTCAATGAAAGTTGATTCACAGAGGGTCATTACAATAATAAATTTTGATGAATGGCAATTAAAGGGATAGTGTCAACTTTGTCTTGTAATTGGTATGTGTCCTCTGATAAAAATATTTTCTTAGTCAATTAAAAAATCAACCTGAAACGTTAGATTTTGACAAGGAAGCACTTTGAGAGACAACCTGAATTGTTATTGAAATTTAAAAGGATATTAATTGTAATTTCATTGAGTGTACAGTAAATATTTCAATCAAATTGAAGCATTATGTAAAATTAAATAATAATCTTTTTTTTTTAATTTTCCTGTCTTACATAATATCCATTTTATGACTCAATCACTTTCAAAGTAAATAACTCGACATTGAATAATACGAAATCTTAGTTTTGAAAGTCGTAATTTTTACAGCATTTTAAAATTTAATTATAAATATTGATTGAAGATAGATCTGTAAGATATATTTATTGACGGACTGTGTTAAGATGGTTTAATTCATCAAAATACGGGTTAGAGGAAAGATGAAAATGAGAGATGTTTAAATGTAACATTAAGTAAATTCGAATAATGCTTGGATTTATGAAGAGTAAACAGTGCTGATAATTTGCAAAACTGTCAGAAAAAAAGATACTAATTAACAATTAGATATTTCAAAGCAATTTTTAATTACCGTAAAAACAAAATTAAAAATGATTATCAAATGGAAGATTTCTGTTCTAAAAATTTGGTTAATTCACTTTTTGGTACTTACGTATTAGACCGTCTTCGCCAATGACCGCCAACGAATTAGTAACTCATTGGAAACGGATTTAAATTTGGCGATAAAGATCAACGGTTTACCATTGCCGGATTGCAGTAATTGGCGATTTAATAAACCATCGGCGACGACTTCAAATTTGGCGATAAAGTTGAATGGTCTAATACGTAAGTACCGACTTTTTTACAAAATAATAAGAGTGTTTTTCTAAAATGATTCTTTTTTTATATGTTAAAGAATTTTTCGCATTATTCTGAAATTAACAACCGTGGATTTATAATTATAGAACGTCTCAATAATTTTATAAATATTAGTTTAAAAATTTACTATATTTTTAGATGTATAATTCAATATCTTTAAAAAAACATTAAAAACAATTCATTTACTTAAAAATGTTTTATTTAAATTTTTATAACATGAAATAATGAGGAACATTTAAACCAGCTCTAGAACAATGTATCTTCTGTGATCTTTAAAGATAAATATTTTGCTTTTGTACATCGTTGACCTGTTACTTGAAGTGGAATCTACACTTAAAGCATCAAAGTTTATTTTTTTTATATAACAGTCATTACAACATTTCCACACATTCTATTATTTTTTCTGTCTTGCAGCGCCATCTGTCTGGAGCAATGTTAGTTAAATTTACAATTTCGAGGGATAATCTTTCATGCTTTCCCAAGCATAAGAACGTAAAGGATATAGTTTTGTTGCCCTTCATCTTTTTTTTTACTCATTCATGATGTTGTTTTTCGGAATGAGGTTTTGTGCAGTCAGCAAAAAATCCGTAGGAGAAAAATATAAATATTATCGTCTGCAAGAGCATTCAAAAAATCAGCTTTTAATAACGCGTTATCATCGCATTTACTAAGGCTCTGGTTTTAAAAAAATAGTATAATGTCTACAGCAGATAAAATCTAGAAAAATGCCATTTTGAGCACGCGATGATACGAAACGAAATAAATAGAAAATGTAATATCTTTTTAAAGAATTAATACGAGACAAAGGTTTATGGATCGTTTGCAATACTAAAGTGACTCATTCAATGAAACCATTAAAACGAATAAAAATATAATTCAACTTGCATATGGTGCTTGGTTGCTCAAGAATTTATGTGCATGTGTGTGGTGTGACTAATGGTACTTCCCTTGGACAAGCCCCCGCCGATACTATCAGCAGATTATTTAAGCCTAAGAAATACGTCTCTTTGTTTTACAAGTATCCCCATCTAGGGCCAAGAGTACGACTTAACTTTTCACACATCACAACCACTTTTAGGGGCGGACTTCATCCGTGCATTTTCATTCATTCATCTCAGACCGTAATTTAGACCTGGAACAGAGAACGATCACCTCTGACACAGTACTCCCAGTGGTATTATTCTCGACATGGAGGGCTTTGCAACCACGAACAGATTTAGCGAGCGCCAGTCGCCATACACTCGGGGAATCTTTTGGTCGGAGAGCTCCGAACCTGTAACCTAAGGAGTGCGAGTCCAACGATCTACCAACAAGGCCATCTCGTCCCTGAAATTCTGTTCTGACATGATACAATGAAATATGCATAACAGATTTAAGTTTAATTTTTAATTTATTTGTTTTCTAAATTGATAGCTATTTTTCGGACTACAATTAGATTAGACTCTATACTGTTCACATATCCAAAAATTATTTTAGTAGAAGATGTTAAAAGTCAGTTAGAGGGTAAAATCCGGTATACTGAGTTAACGCTTACATTGGCATAAAAGGTAATAAACTATCTCATCTAGTTGCCACAGTTGCTTCATTTAACCCTGCAATAGATTATCCCTCAGAGAAATGTCTCATCAATAAATGGCTATCAAGTTGGGAAAGTAATGAAAAAGGAAGCTTTACTTTCAATATATTTTCTCAGGTAAAAAGAAATAGATATATTGACAATAAATATTCAGCTTAATTAACTACAAATCATGTACTTTTCCCGCATTATCTTGAAAGATTCAATTTGAGAATCTGTAGCTGTAGATGTGGCAATGATCTTGATGACATTCATCACTATATTTTCCGTTTCTCTATTCTTCATCTTTTAAGAAAATTTATTAAACATAAACTAAAGATTTCACGAATTCTATCATATAATAAAATGAATTTTAGAAACTCAAAATGTTTTGAATTTCCCATATCGTAATGAAAACGGTATTTTACAAACTGAATATTAATCAAGTGATTTTTCTTTCTAGTATCTATTTTATATATCACTTTATCCATCAAAAATCACCAAAACTTTTACTAAGTAGCCAAATGATCGCCAAACGTCAAAAGACAAAGTTAAAGCTGTTTTACAACATTCAGCAGAGCTGCCATAAAATTGTCTTCTCTACAATAAAGCTAATTATAGTGCAAAGCAGCTCTGTGTATTTGTATTGATAAAGTAAAACTTTATAATATCTTAGAACAGCATTCAAACAAAAACATAAAATTATTTAAATTCAAGTCTCAAGAACACAAAATCACAAGAACAGTGCTAGCATTTAAAAACTGCTTGAAATCATAAAAAATGCCAACTAAATTCAATTACGAAAGTATGAGCAAATTGTATAACTTTTTTTCACTCTTTCTGTGTACATTTACTTGTAAATTAGAATCACTCATTAAGTTAAGAAATTCATCTTAAGGTCCTCTGCCGCGTTATAAAGAAATATTCTTGAGCCTTATTAGGCAAACTTCATTCCCCGATAATTGGTAAATCAAACTGACTGGCGAACTTATCTCTTTCCTTTGAAGTTGATGAATTAGATAAACATGTTTGGATAGCTCGCTTTACAAAGACTTCATTATATTCGGATTTAGTTAGCTAAACGTGATAACATAAAGAAGCATGTTAGATAATGTTTAGATAAAATTTGTGCAGCTAGTATAAAAGAAGTATGTGCTTGTATTTTAACATTAGCAGAATGTTATAATCTCACAGGATAGAAAATAGTTGTGGTTTCATTACATATATATATATATATATATATATATATATATATATATATATACACTGAAGTCACAAAAGTCATGGGATAGCAATATGCAAATATACAGATGGCAGTAGTATCGCAGCGAAAAAGTATAAATGATCAGTTCGTTTTCCAGAGCTTTCATTTGTGTTCAAGTTATTCATGTGAACAGGTTTTTCGTGATTTATGGCGGTACGACGAGAATTAACAGACTTTCAACGTGGAATGTTAGTTGGAGCTAGACGCATGGGTCATTCCATTGCGGATATTGCTAGTGAATTCAACATTCCGAAATCCACAGTATCAAGAGTGTGCCGAGAGTATGAAATTTCAGCCATCCCATCCCATCATGGACAGCGAAGTGGGAGACCACCTGCACTTAACGACCGAGGCCGCCGACGTCTGTGAAGAATGGTAAATGTTAATAGACACGCAACACTTCATCAAATAACTGCAGGAATCAATGTGGGACGTACGAGGGACGTGTCTTATAGGACTGTGCGGCGAAATTTGTCAGCAAGGCACTGTTCTAGCTGGTGGTGGCTGCATAACGGTGTGGGCTGTTTTTTCAGGGCATGGACTTGGTTCTCTGGTGCAACTGAACCGATCATTGACTGGAAATGGTTATGTTCAGCTGCTTGCAGATCACTTGCAGCCTATCATGGACTTCACGTACCCACACAACGATGGGATTTTTATGGATGACAATGTGCCATGTTACCGGAACAGAACTGTTCGCGATTGGTTTGAAGAACATTCCGGACAATTCCAGCGCATGATTTGGCCACCTAGATCGCCCGATATGAATCCCATCAAGCATTTATGGGACATCATCGAAAGGTCCCTTCGTGCCCAAACTCCTGCACCATCCACACTTTCACAATTATGGACGTCTATGCAGACAGCAGGGCTCAATATTCCTGCAGAGGACTTCCAACGACTTGTGGACTCCTTGACACGTCGAGTTGTTGCGCTTCACTGGGCAAAAGGAGGACCGACATGATATTAACAGTCACTTCAGTGTATATATAAAGAATTAAGAAAACTTCAACAATGTCACTATTCTATATAAATGGACGATATTGAATTATTTTGTGTACCGTCTAAAAGAAACTAATCCCTTCTAAAATTTCTATAAACTGATTAACCCCTATACAAGAATAACTACTTGTGTACCATCGATGTAATATGGCTTATGCAGTTTTCACCACATTTTTATCCTCGATATCGTGCTACTAAAAATTCGCATATGCAAATTACATAATCAATTTTACGATCTCAGCACCAGCATTTTCCATAGTGGTGTATTTTGGAATTACTTTTTCTTGACAATCGAAACCGCACACTTTAATAAGTATGGTGGCCAAATTTTATTATATTTCTTAACATACAAACCACGTTGTAGGTATTCGAATACCTCCTGTTTTTTCTTGATCACTCTGAACTTGGCAGATTTTTTCCATGACATAGAAATGCATTCTAGAAATATTTTAAGACGTATTATCATTGAAAAAAATGATTGCTTTTTAACATACATTTTCTTCTGGAATTACATCTTACAACAGATAATATTTTTGACAAAAAAAAAGTATTACTTTTTGAATCATATTTATGTTTCCAACCATACAAAGGTAAATAGAAAACAATAAAATGGGAAATTCGACAATTTTATGAAATAAATAAAAAGAGAAATAGGTAAAACTAACCCTTTTTTATCATCATCATTACTATACAGAAATTTGTGAACATTCTTTGCACTGTTTATGACGCCCTTTTAAACATATAGGTTATGTACTAATATAAAAATCAGCCTGTTCATTCTGTGTATTTTCTCTTGGTATACTGTTATATTTTAGAAACTTTTCACAAATTATTACAAGAAAAATTATTTATAGCAATTGATATAAATACTGTATCTTATATTTATACATACGTGTCAGAATTAGTCAAGTGGGAAAAATATTGCAAATTATGTAGATTATAAAAATTTTTAAATAAAACATTCTAATACTTCTTTGTTAAAATAGTAAAAAAAAATTAACCTGCACATGAGGCTTCTTTAAGTTGTAATCATAAAAAGTAAAATTATTAAATAAAATCTGCTATGCATATTTCAACGTATCATGCAGGAAAAATTTCTTGAACAACCAAACACCACGTGCTCGTGTAAGTTAATTGTAATTTTATTCATTTTAATGTTTTCATTGAATGAGTCACTTTAGTATTGCAAACGATCATAAAAAACTGTCTCGCATTGATTGTTTAAAAAAATATCAAATTTCCTAATTATTTCATTTCATATAATCAAGTGCTCAAAATGACATATTTCTTGATTTTTTGATGAATTTTTAATTTTTTGATGAATTATCAATTCATCAAAAAAGAATCTAGAAAAATCTAGACTTTTTTTGATGAATTTATTTTTTTTTTAAAAAAATCAGAACTTTTGTTAATGCAATGGCTATGCGTTATTAAAAGCTGATTTTTAGATGCTCTGGTAGATATTATATATTTTTATTTTTCGCCAAAGGATTTTTGTCTACTCAAAAAACTTTATACCAAAAACAAAATCACGTTCTGACATGATAAAAGTATTTATTATGTGGTACTATTGTGATCCGGGACAATTTTAAAAAGAGAAAAATTATAGGCATCAAGCATATCCGAAAGTATAAATGTTGTTCATCATGGCATTTTGAAATTTCAAAAATTCCATTAAAGTCACATTCTATTCAGATGCCAGTTGATATCGGTACTAACATCTGGATATAGATCTCCGTAATAAATACTGTATCTTAGATTTTTTTTAAAAATAGCAATATTAGCGTTCTATTACGTAGCCTGCCATAGCATGTTCAATTGGTTATATAAGGCTACCTTTTAGAACGCTGCATATACAGGTGTAGTATCTACATATACATGTATAGTATCTCCCAATACTATATAATCACTTCAAATATCTATTTATTTATTTTTGTAAGAAAATTCTGTTTCTCTTTAGTAGTAAATAAAAAAAGCAGTTCCAAAATCTACATTCATGTTTTTAAGAAGATCCTTTGAAACCCTGTACATTAGGGTTGAATGAAAAGGGCCATACACTTTTTTATTACATTTCAGTTAGCTAATAGTGCGGAAAATCTGACTTTGAGGTTAAAAGATTTTTTTTTTTGGTTGATGCCTTTTGACCTTATCTTAAATTGCCATAAAAGTTTGAAACTTGTAAAAAAATTTAAAAAACGGAAATTTTTGAAATGGTTATTTAAAACTTTTTCTTAGATTTTTTGATTGATAATAGTGCGGAAAGGTTTCTTTCTACGTTTCAAAACATTTTTTTAAAAAAAAAATGTTGCTATATTACACTTTTTAAAAGTGACTCAAAAGACTTAAAAATTATTTAAAAAATGGAGTTTTAAAAAAAAGCGTTTAAAATTCTTTTTCTTAGTTTTCAGTTTTGTAACAGTTGAGAAAATTCAGCTTTTAGTTTCAAAAAATTCTTTTTTAAAATATTCTCATGGCAATACAACAATATCTTGAGGAACAAAGAGCTTAAAGTTTGTAAAAAAAACTTAATCAAATATTTTTATAAATTTTATATTCAGATAATTTTAAAAGGTGATTTTAAATGCACATATAGGCATTACAGTTGGTATTTTTTTAATTACATAGTGTAATAAAAATATTTTATGTCAAATTTTGCATTTCTTAATTCTGTATTCTTATTGAGTACAAATGTTTCTACTGCAAAATGTTTTGTTCTTCTTCAATCCTCATTAAACAATTATTTAATTTAATTTTGTCATATTCCCACAAGTGTGAATTCTTGCTGTTATGTATCCTTTCCTTGTGACTGAACATAGACGTTTTTAACTGATTCGGCCACCATTTTCACAACTATTTATGCTTCTTGCTCGAAACATAGAAGCCTCGCAAAGTCGAGAATCTAGTTCCCTATAATATTTATTTCAGTTCCAGATGCTTCATATATAAAGTCTTCAAGAGAATCAATGGAAATATATTTCAGAAAGGGAAGGGATCAGTTACCTCATTTTCCAGCCATGACATCATGCCAATGTAAAGCTTTGTATCAAAGTATATTTATGGAGTTTTAAACTTCCTGACACTGTCTTTACTTTCTGTTCTTGCTTTTAAAATGCGTAACAAACCAAATGCTCTTTGTATTTTAAGTTCATCATTTAGCATGGACAATAGGATAGTTTCTGAAGAGGCAAAGTAAACATTTCTTTGATTTTTTCATAAATTTAAGTTGTAGAGTTTTCGAGCTATCACGAATTCATGCCTGCGAAAGTATATATAACAAAAATATTTTTAAATATTTGTAGAGAATTATCCTGTAAACTCAAACCCAAAATTTCCTCATGAAGTTGAGTGTTATCGTTCATGAACTTGAGTTGATAGTACACGATCGACCGTTCATGATTCTTTCATGAACGTATCGTGTCAGAGAACGCCATACATTATCATGGCATACAAAGTTAAGAAATACTAACTTCTGGCTTGAATTTATTGTTTTTATAGAATCCATCATATTATCTTCACCAGTTTTTAAGACCTGGTGGCCTCGGCTTCAAAACCAAGGGTTTTGGGTCCTGGAATCGATTACACCAAAGAGGCGTCATGAATCGGGTTTGGTGTGTGTCAATTCTATCGGGCCCAAACTTACCCCATCTGAAGTTTGGAGAGAAGATACCAGTTCAGATATTACCCCATGTCAGTGACTGTGGTTTCAATTTTCTTAAGTGCGTCCCAAAATAACCCTAGTGTTATTTAAAAATGGAGCGTTAATATGTAACAAACACTAAAAAAACTGGAACTTGGCAAGTTATTTGGCTATTAATCCTTGGCATTCATTAATAATATCCAAACATAAAATGTGACTTTACGGCACGTTTTTATCAGCCGACGGAAAACAAACTTTGACACAAATCTGCCCTTGTAGTCACAAATCCCCATATCAAATTTGATCTGTTAAGTCATTACATTTTTGAATTACCACTTTATCGAGTACATGTTTCTGAAAGTCAAACCGATAGACAACGAATTCACAGTTGTATCTGGCTCAGAATTTTACAGGGGTCTACTCTTTAGATCCCTCTCCCGACAATTTTTAATCTAGCTCTCTTCGTTTTGTAATTATAATTGTTAACGTTTAATCGAACAGCCAGACAGACGAACTTCCTCTCAGCTGACTTTTAATCAGAAGTTGATAGAAATCGGCATATTTTTGTGTTAATTTTCTCTCTATGCTGCCAACTGGAACAGAGCAAATGTCCTTCACTGGACACGGCCCCTTCCCGTCATACCTGCATAGATTTCATCTTACTGTAGCTGTGGGGGAATAGGATCCCAATTCACTATGCCACAGGATGCCTACTCACTCTCTCATGGCACTTGAGAAAGCCATAAAAGAAGTCTCGAAGAAGAATGGTACAGGAGAGCTGCATCAAATACCCTTTCACGCTGCAAAATCCACTCCATAGTAAACCATATTCATAAATATCAAGACATCTTTAAGACCTACAATAGTTGAGTCCCTTTGTGAAAATCAACCAAAATTATAACTTAAAAAGTCCCTCAAAAGTGCCGATCTCAAGATGGAAATCAAGACCCCAGGACCCAGACGGACGCTACGTATTTCTGACTCTATAGTGATTACTTATTTGTCATACATATGTTCACAATTTAGTTTGTCAATTTCAGTTGGTAATCTAATTCATCTGTAAGTTCAACCCATTATCACCATTTGTTTGAGTATTCTTGTCCCTTCTATCCAGTTATAACTTCAGAAAAAATTGAACAGTTTCGTGTAAGATTTGACATCGATGGCCTTCGCTCTGGAAATCCCTGAATGCTGTATCGTCTCTATTTTTTCCTTTCACAAATTTTTCCTTTCTCTCTCTCTCTCCCATCTTGTGCCCATCCAACTGGTTAGATAACTTAGCGTTATAGGCACCAGGGCCACAGGATGGCGTTATGTTATGTCTAGCTCAAAGCTGTTACGAACTGTCTTTTTTTCACAGACAGACGGACATTTTCTAAAAATATTTTTTTCCGAATAAAAGAGCTCTAAACGTGGAGATTCCTCATAATCTCGCTTTCAAATTTTTTTTATAATTAATATGATTTATCTTTATTACACATACAAAAAATTAAAAATTTGTATGTAAACTATTTAGGCCTAGGGTTTTGCCGAATTTCAATTTCTGCCATACTCTCATGAGTAGAATTGTGAACTGTGATATTAATAAAGCACTATTCACAACTCTGGTTATATACAAAAGATGCATGTAAGTCATTCAAGTTATGCACAAGAGATTTAATTATAAGGCAACTTATATTCCATAACTCATATTCTACGTAACTTATATTCCATATCAACCAGTTTCTAGTGTCGTATAACTGCACAAGCATTTAGTTGGGAATTTATGATAAATTATGACCTTAAGCAGTATATATTACAAGACTCTTCTATTGATTATATTTTATTTAAGGATAAAGGCTTTTAATTTACTAACTTTGTCAAAATATATATATATATATATATATATATATATACAACAACATATATATATATATATATATATATATA
>JAOUZG010003912.1:3724024-3734351 GCA_026289955.1 Argiope argentata | reverse complement strand
AAGTATTTCGGAAATAATGATCAAAATAATGCTGTAATGTAACGTACTCTTCAGTCTTCATAGCAGTGGAGAATTTTATAAAAATATTAGGGACTTTCCATTAGCTGGATGCAAGCAAAAAATTACCAAAGCAATTTGCAGTAATTCCACATTACTTAGCGTTTTATCGCTATTAAATAGCTGTAAAATATTTGTGGAATTCTATATTATTGGCAATTTTTCACTTACAATCGGCTAACAGAAAGGTACCAAATATTATTTATTATATTTAATATTAAATTATATTTCTTTGGCGGAAAATCACTAGGTACTTATGTCAACAGTGCCAACTCTCTGGATAACTCACCACGCTGGTAACTCCGATATTTTAAAAGTTTAAAGTAATAAATTAGGAATTTTATTATTGGCGACAATGAATAAAATCCAATGTTGCCAATATGGTTGATAATACTTAAATATCAATCTTAGATTTCAGCTTGAGATTCTACTATCATATTTTAATGTATAATGATTCTCTATTTTAATTGTATTTCATGCATTAAAGCAATAAATTTCTTTAATTGCATTCATTGAAATTCTTTATTGCATTTTTTTTCCATAGAAAATTTTAAAAATACTTGAATTGGGATAAATTTTTTCTACTTTTTCTTATCTCTATTTTTATGTCAGAACATGATGTTCTTTTAAAGATAAGATTCTTGACATTAAGAAAAATCCGTAGGCAAAAAATAACAATTTTAAACCGTTGTCGAAAGAAAATATTATCTGCACGAGCAACTCAAAAAATGAGCTTTTAATAACGTGTTGTTATTACAAAATCTCTGCTAAAAAAATAAGTTTTACTACAGCAAATAAAACCGAGAAAATGTCATTTTGAGCTCGTGATTATATCAAATGTAATAAATAGGAAATGCCATATTTTTTTTAAACAATAAATGCGAGACAAATTTTTTTGAATCGTTTGCAATACTAAAGTGACTCATTCAATGGAACAATGAAAATGAAAAAAAAAATATATAATTTAACTTGCACGAGAACGTGGCGCTTGCCCGTTCAAGAAATGATGTTCTGACATGATGCATGAAATATGCGTGCTTACATTGAATTGGCGAGCTGGATTGTTATGAAGTAATTTTACTGAAATACATCGCAATGTTTTTTAAAAATAACATAACATTTTTTTTCTCTTTGGCAAAACGTCATTTTTCAACAAGCGAGGTTGGTAATGATTAAATGGCTCTTTTGACACCGTTACACATTTTGTTGCCGTTCACGCCACATTTGGCCATTTCTAAAAAAAATTGGCAATTGTTTGTATGTTTTTTTGACGATAATGACTATATCAAAACTGCTCCTTTTATTTTATTTTTTTGCATCAACGTATTTTAATGTTAGTTAGAAATAGATTTTAAAATTAATATTATTATAGAAATTCAGTTTCAGAGTCAATCGTAGATTTATAATTTTACGAATCAGAATAAATTATCATTATTCATAATTCGATAGAAAAATATTATTTTATAATAGTTAATTATATTTTAGATATTAGAATGTTTTAATATTTAATACAAATCTTGTTTCATATGAATTTTCTCAAAATCAGTTAAATTTAATTATTATATCACATTTTTTTTACATCATGCATTTCATTAAATTAAGAAATTGTATGTAATGGCAACTACTTGAAATATTTATGAAATTAAATAAATTATTTTCCTTTTCTACCATTTTTTCATTTTTTACTGACATTTGAAATTATGGTCTATATATAAAAATTTTGATTTTTTGAAATCTTTACATCGCATTTTTATCTTAAATAACTGTACTTATGGACAACCAATTTGAAAACTATTTGTATTTTGAAAAGATATCATCATATTCACAATTCAACATAATATTTTCTTGACATGGTTCTTGCTTCATTTTTGTCTACCTATTTCAACATTCAAAACTTTTCAATAAATTTATTGTATAAATTTATTGCAAGATAGACGACAAATACTTAAAATATTTATAAAACTAATAAATTACTTTCCCTATCTGCCATATCTCTTTTACTTTTGGAATTGAGTTTCCCAACTCAGAATTTTAATCCTTTAAGGTATCCGACTGGGTAAAAATATTGCACGTACAGCACTGGCATAGAATTCATACCTTATACGTTACTTGAACACGTACTGAAGTAATTATGTTCAACAGATTATTTTCTAGTAACAATTCTTATATTCATTTCGATCTTCCAATTTTCACTCCCAAAAAATGTAATCGGATGAGAAGGCAAATATTTGGAATATATGTACAACTAATTAAACTGATTTTGCTTTGTTCCATTTTTATATTTTTATTGACTTCTGATATTCGTTTTCCTAGATCAATGCTTCTTTTATAGCTAAGTCATACTCTTGGACCTAGATGGCGCTACTTGTAAAACAAGAAACGCATATCTCCGGCTGCAAATCTGCTGTGGATCAGCGGGGCTTGTCCATGGCAAGTGCCATAAATAACAATAACACAAGATTTCTTTATCCTTTCATCTTCGTATTATACTTTTTTTATTCCTCATAATTGCATCTGCGTACATCAAATTCCAAATCTATGTATGTTTTGCACAGATTCTATGATATTTAAGATTCACATATTATTTTAATGCCATGCATCTTGCTTTATGTTTACCCATTAGTTTCGACATCGAAAAGTAGGTGTGGAATTTTGCATGAAATATTTGAGAAATCAATTAAATTAATTTCTTTTTGTGCCATTTTTTAAAGCTGTTACTGTGTTTTACCTTTTTCCTCCGTTAAAAATAATATAGTGCAAACGCCTTTTATATTTTATCTCTGTGACAATTAACTTAGAAGTGCATAAAATTAGGTTTTTTGTCTGAAATTTTCAAAATTATATATCTATAACTGCAATTTTAACAATTTTTTTCTCGCTCTTTAGGCAAAAATACTGTATGAAAAAAGTCAGTGTACCAATAAAATCAGTTATTGTTTATGTCCGAATGATCGTCATTCCCTGTAGCCAGTAGGCATAAGTTAAAAATATTCTTGATGATCGTTTAAGAGATATCATTTACGAGATATCTTATATTATTATTCATAAAGTCATTTACGAGATATCTTATATTATTATTCATAAAGTCATTTACAAGATATATTATTATTCATAATGTCATTTACGAGATATCTTATATTATTATTCATAAAGTCATTTACAAGATATATTATTATTCATAAAGTCATTTAGGAGATATATTATTATTTATAAAATCATTTACGAGATATCTTATATTATTATTCATAAAGTCATTTACCAGATGTGTTATTATTCATAAAGTCATTTACGAGATATCTTATATTGATATTCATAAAGTCATTTACGAGATATCTTATAATATTATTCACAAAGTCATTTACGAGATATGTTATATTATTATTCATAAAGTCATTTACGGGATATCTTATATTAATATTCATGAAGTCATTTACGAGATATCTTATATTATTATTCATAAAGTCATTTACGAGATATCTTAAATTTTTCTGAGGTAAATTAAGATTTTATAAATTTCTTTGTCAGCGAATAAGTTAAAGATAATAGTTTTATAAAATGTAGAACATATATAATCAATCCCATCCAAACGCGAACATTAAAGAAAATATACTAATATTGTCAAAATTTGACAGAAAAATATAAGAAACATAATTAAAGGAATTTTCAATAGTTTATTTTTTGCAATTATTTAAACAAAGAACAGAAGTTATAAATTAATTCATTTTAACCGGAAATTATAGCAAAAAATAATGCACAAACTAAGTCGGATCGAAAGAATTTAAAAACTAGTTATTATTTCAAATGGATTATTATTTCGTATGCAAAAATTATTTTTTGTTGTAATCCTTTTAAGATAATTAGGTAGGGTTGGACTAATTTTTCATAAAATTAGGCTTAACAGTTTCGCATTCCGGCAAAAAAATACTCCTTTTTAACTCACCAATCCAGGAAATAGCGTGTTATCTGACTTTTTTCTTTAGATAATTCAATAAGGTTTCAATGGAATTTATATAGGGGTGGGGGGTGGCTCTGAGGCCGAGGGCTTACGACGTAAGGGCAATTATAGAGAAGCCATAAAAGGTCCCCGTAAGCTTTGGGTTTCGGATCGTTATCCTGTTACCAAGAGAAATTTTCAGCATACATTGTTATAGAATTTTCTTTAAAATGTCGAGGTATACATTCTAATCCGTTCTCTCTTGAATAAAATGCAAGCAGTTGGGTCAATAATTGACCAGACCCTTCCTAATCCCCCACAATTCTTCAAAGTTGCTTTCAAATTGTTTGTGCAAAATCCTACGTTCGATTTTCACCAGACGTAAATTTTGCCATCGGAGCTGAAAATGTAGAATTTGCTTTCATCACTAAATAAGGCATTTTTTCAATAAGAAAAATCCTTATTTGCATTCTCCTTTCAAATTTAAGTCCTCATTTTACGTACTTAAGTTTTACTCTGATTTTTCTTTCTTGTAAAAAACTATTTCCTAGCTTTACTTTCATTGATATTTGTCTTATAAAGCATATTTTTTTTGTTAATGGACTAATATCCCCCAAAGACTTTTTCTGCAATATTAGATACATTAGGTGCAATAAGGAACGGGTTAGACTTTACTTATCTTATTAAAATCTCTTAACTGCTTCTTTTGAAATCTTATTGGAAGTTGTCTTAGGATTATTCAATTTTCCACTTAATTATTGGTTTTGAAGCGTTTTATGATGTCTTTGACCATTGAATGGCCATGGTGGACAATCTCTGATATTCCTGGCAGAGACTTTCTATCTTCAGCATGCTTAGTAATCAATTTTCTTATCTCAATTCTCGTTTGCCCCCTTTGCTTTAATATTTTAATTAAATTATTAATGAATTCCACAGTCAAGGGAAATAACATCATTGAGAAATTCTCTTGAGAAAATAAAACGTTAACCATAAAGAAGGCAGTAACGTTTACCCATCATTGCAATTATTTGCCGCTTAATTGTTAGACGTCCGAGTTCGGTTTGTGGACACTTTTTCATAAATTTTACATTACGTCTAGATATAATTTTATAATTTATGAACTGGCGCTTTTGATTTCATTTTCATTGTTAGTGATACTTGCCCTGGGCAAGCTTCGCCAAGGTATCAGGGAGTTTTAAGCCGAAAGGACCGTCTCTTGTTTTGAAGTAGCGCCAAATAGGGCCAAGAGGACGACTTAGCTACTCACTCATCATAGCTGCTTGCACAACCTCTCTTTACAGGGGGACACATTCATACACCTTACATGTAGAACACAAAGGAACACCAGCTTTCTGGCTCAGAGGTAGCGCGTCTTCCTCTTGTTCTGGGAGTCCCGTGTTCGAGTCCCGGTTTGGGCATGGTTGTTCTTCTGTGTGCTATCTGTGAGAGGTGTGAATGTACCCCCCTGTAAAAAGGGCCTGTGCAATCAAATGTGGTGAGTGCGTAGCTAAGTCGTACTCTTTGCCCTAGTTGGAACTACTTCAAAAACAAGAGACGCTCCTTTCGGCTTAAATCTGTCGCTGTAACAGCGGGGGGATTGTCCAATATGGCAAGTGCCATAAGTAACAACAACCGTTTCGTAGAGATTCAGATAGAATTAAAATCACTAATAATACAATGTTACAAACCTATAATTTTGCTTCCTGTTACGAACTGTGTCATCGTAAGAAAAACGTTTTGTAATCAGCCCTGTTAGATGGTGAGTGGGGGATCTCAGAACTTGGTGACGAACTTGTTGACCATTTGGAGACGAGCTGAATAATGCTGGAAACTTTGAGAACTTCCAAGATCCGTCCAATGGAAACCGAGATGCGTTCTGATTGGTCTAAACGGTTCTTGGTCCGCCTCCTGGGAGATATAAAGGCCGACAGACTCAAGATGAAGATGTATTGAATTGGACTGGAAGCGGAGTTGGAGCCGAAGGCGAGTAACGAGTCGTGGAGTTCATAGCGCAGCAAAAGCAGAATAGTCCGACCAAGAACCAGAGTGTCGTGAAGCTCATACGAGTGTTAAACTGAACTGTTGTGTGCACAATCCTGTTCCCTATTGTGGAAGAAGTGAACATGAAGTATTGTGGAAGTAGTGTGCTGTAGAATTTATTCGCACTCTTTCACAGGAAGTCTCTAAACACAATCTGCTATTTAAAAGTCAGTTCTCGATAAAGGAGAAATACGTTGAGAATGACAAGAACCTATGGGAAATAATGTGGCTGAGAATCCGCTAGACGAGGAATCAATTTCCAGTCACAATTATAAATCTAGAAAGGTTCCATCTACTTTAGAATTCTTTCGAACTCTTTCATACGATGTCACCACTTGATAGTCAATCGCTTGTCAAGGACAAGATTGTTAAGTGTTATAAGTAACAACAACAACAACACAAAAGAACAGATATTCCCGAACTGGGATGTCCAGCTCTTGGGGAAGACAATCTACCCCTATGATAGGAGACTTGTTTAACTTCGTTTTTCGGTATACAATAAATTTATTGATAAAAAAGCTTTAGTTGCCTTTTTTGTAATTCATTTTATTTAAAATATTTTGGCAGAGCAATTTTTTTCTGGTGACTTCCGAGTTTGGTTTGTAGCGACTGTATATTTATGGATTATGAGAGCGTTAGTTCATTGTTCAGAAAACTATAATGTATCTAACAGAATCCCGTTGTCATAATCATGTGATAACGATCATTGTTTCACGGATTCGTAACTGAAGTTCTGGTAGAACAATCATTATATAATGAGATTTTAGACTCATGAGATTCAAATAACAAGCTTAATTATTGGTAATTACTTTGTCCAGGAAACTGGAATGACAAGATTATGATGGGTGATAGTTGCGTAATTTTCAATCTAGCTTTTGATACGTATGCTTCGTGGTGATGTATAATGTGATTCTAACATATGTACTATAGTAAAATAGCTAGAATTCTATACGTACTAGAATAGAATAGCTATGTGTACTAGATTAGATAGTTCAAGCTTAAAGACAAAATTTTTGCAAGAAAACATTGAAATCTTTAAATCTAATTTGTTTTAAACAGGTGTGAAGAATTTGATTTATTATAGCAAGTTCCATGAAAAATTCCTCATAAATCACAACATTCTTATTTTGGAATTGCCCTTACAATTAAATTTTAAAGTTCTCTTATGAATTTAGAAGAAATTTGTATTTTATTAGTATGTTATATTTTATTATATAAATCATTTTATTTACTTAACAGAATTAATACTGATTTTAAGATGTACTTCCTAATAATATCTTATTTATCAGTATTTAATACCCACGATAAATTAAAATATTTAAAGTCAAAGATACTTTCATAGAAATTATGACCAAATGTTTCCATCATCCGTAATTTTATATTTAATTAAAATATGTTTTAGATCAATATTTAAACTCTTGGAGTTCCAATTCTGTTTGAAACTATTTTTTTTAGACAAATGCTAAAAAGCTGAAATTTTTCTCATGATATAAATTGAAGAACCAGAAGAACTGGTATATCTGGTCATGTGGAAATAATAGAGATATTCAACCAATTAGCGTAAAGAGAAGCGGTTGATAGTGCGTATACCAGACATCTGGTATCTTCGGAGGCTATTACATTGATTCTTGCTGCGATTACGGAAGGTTATCAAGATTTACGCGATTTTTTACCGGTGACAAATTGACGACACGAACTTTGGAATTTCGCGCCTGATCATTTCTTGGGTGTACCACGAATACCTGGTTTCCAGTAAATTTCCGACAGCTGTGTAACTTGAAATACACCGTGGTAGAACATGATAGCGAATCGTTGCACGACATAGACGTTCGAATTCTCCTGAAACTGCTATGGATTTGAATGTAGCCCCATCAACAAGTGTCAGTAAGCGCACTACTCAACGTAACCTAATTGATATGGTCTCAGCAGCCTCAAATCCTCTAGCCCTCCAGACGGCGACATTCAGAATGCAATACTTACCGAAAGCGGCGCGTCTGAATAACAGGTTTGTTCTTAAAAGTGACAGGTTTTGGACAAAAGGACTGCTTTCCCCTTCTGCGGTTATTACCGCACAGCAGGGGTAGGCATATTAGCCGATGTCATGTTGTGAGTGACAGATGTTGCTTATCGCAGTCTTTCGATTTCGAACAGTTTTTTTCTTTCAGCCGATCGAAATAACATAGATTGAAAACACAGAAAATATGGTTGTGTTTTAGAGAATTTCTGATTATTTCATGAAACACTACATATAATCATTGAACTCTTAATGATTGGAAAAACGTTGTCAGCTCCGAGGAGTCCCATTTCAATGAGTATCCGGTGGATGGTTGCATATGAGTGTGGAGAAATCCCAATGAAACCATGGATCCCTCTTGCCTACAAGGAACTATTACAAGATAGACTTTCAACACTTCCGTAAATTGGAGCTACTTCGAATCCAAGTCCATCAACAAGTGTCAGTGCACACTCTATGTAAAGTAACTTTATTTATATGGGCCTTTTCATCAGCATACCATCTCGTATATCATTGCTGCTTCAGAGGCACAAAGATCTACACCTTACTTGGGTTAGCACGCTCCATCATTGAACTCTTAATGATTGGAAAAACCTTGCCAGCTCTGTTCAATGAGTATCCGGTGGATATCTGTGTAGAGGTGGAGAGAAAACCGACTGAAACCATGGATCCCTGAGGCCTATAAGGAACTATTACGAGATAGACTTAGAACACTTCCTTAAACTGGAGGTAATTTGAATGCAAGTCCATCAACAAGTGTCAGAGCACAATCTATGTAAAGTAACCTTATTTGTATGGGCTTTTTCATCAGCAAACCATCTCGTATATCATTGCTGATTTAGCGGCACAAAGCTCTACACCTTACTTATGTTAGCATGCTCCATCATTGAGCTCTTAAAGATTGGAAAAACGTTGTCTGGTTTAAATAGTCACGTTTCCAAGTGTATCGGGTGGATGGATGCATACGGGTGTGGAGAAATCCCAATGAAACCAAGGATCCCTCATGCATACAAGGAACTATTACCAGATTGACTTTCAACACTTCCTTAAATTGGAGCTAATTTGAATGCAAGTCCATCAACAAGTGTCAGTGCACATTCTATGTAAATTAGCCTTATTTATATGGACCTTTTCATCAGCATACAATCTCGTATATCATTGCTGATTCAGCGGCACAAAGCGCTACAACTTACTTGGGTTAGCATGCTCCATCATTCAACTCTTAATGATTGAAAAAACGTTGTCAGCTCCGAGGAGTCACATTTCAATGAGTATCCGGTGGATGACTGTGTAGAGGTGTAGAGAAAACCCAATGAAACCATGGATCCCTCATGCCTACACTGAACTGTTACGAGATAGACTTTCAACACTTCCTTTATTTGGAGCTAATTTTAATGCAATTCCATCAACAAGTGTCAGAGCACACTCTATGTAAAGTAACCTTATTTATATGGGCTTTTTCATCAGCAAACCATCTCGTATATCATTGCTGATTCAGCGGCACAAAGCGCTACGCCTTACTTAGGTTAGCATGCTCCATCATTGAGCTCTTAAAGATTGGAAAAACGTTGTCTGGTTTAAATAGTTACGTTTCCAAGCGTATCGGGTGGATAGTTGCATACGGATGTGGAGAAATCCCAATGAAACCATGGATCCCTCATGCATACAAGGAACTATTACCAGATAGACTTTCAACACTTCCTTAAATTGGAGCTAATTTGAATGTAAGTCCATCAACAAGTGTCAGTGCACATTCTATGTAAATTAGCCTTATTTATATGGGCCTTTTCATCAGCAAACAATCTCGTATGTCATTGCTTATTCAGTGGCACAAAGCTCTACACCTTACTAGGGATAGCATGCTCCATCATTGAACTCTTAATGATTGGAAAAACGTTGTCAGCTCTAAGGAGTGAGATTTCAAAGAGTATTTGGTGGATGGTTGCATACGGGTGTGAAGAAACCCCAATGAATTCATGGATCCCTCATGCCAACAAGGAGCTATTACCAAATAGACTTTCAACACTTCCTTAAATTAGAGATAATTTGAATTCAAGTCCATCAAAAAGTGTCAGTGCAGACTCTAAGTAAAGTAACTTTATTTATATGGGCATTTTCATCAGCAAACCATCTCGTATATCATTGCTGATTCAGCTGCACAAAGCTCTACACCGTACTAGGGTTAGCATGCTCCCTCATTGAACTCTTAATGATTGGAAAAACGTTGTCAGCTCCGAGGAGTCACATTTCAATGAGTATCCGGTGGATGGCTGTGTAGAGGT
>JAOUZG010003912.1:3702465-3713644 GCA_026289955.1 Argiope argentata | reverse complement strand
CTTCAAGCAAGCAATCAAGCAAAGTCAAGTCGTTCAGACACACTTGACGCAAACAAGCAGAAACTCTCCATAATGCTTTTTGTTTTAAAAATCATTCGTCCCTCCACCGACTCACTGGTGGGGGGAATACTGTGGCGCTAGCTTCATAAGACAGTTAACATCTACGATACCGAAGTCGACTTTTGTATTATGGTCATGCTACTGGCTACTGCCCTTAACGACGCAGTTTCGTATCACGACATTCCCGATACATGCTTGGTCTTCATCAGTTCCATCAGTGACATGAGTGAATACGCCCCTTGTAAAAGAGTACAGTGCAAGAGAATGTGAAATGTGAGTAGATAAGACGTACTCTTGATTAGACTTGGTGCCACTAAAACAAGAGACGAATTCTTGGCTGAAAATCGCTAACTGTCAGTGGAAAATGCCAATAGAAACCACAACAACAAAGTTAGGCTACTTTAAAAATATTTTTAATAGAAGAAATTTATACATGTGCATGAATAGGTACATCGACTTTATTACAAGTCTGTGTGTGCAAGTATGACGCATGTGTTTGTGTGCGGACGCGAGCATGTGTATGCTTTATGTCCAGACAAAATCAATTTCCTTTCAGTCAACCGTTTGACCATATATAGTCATAAAAATAGCTATTTGTGCGTCGAAGACCAAATTTCAAATTATATGCCCAGTATAATTATATAGTGTTTTCTAGAGGGCTCTATTTCCGATGATTTCTAATGAAAGTTTAAAAAATGTCTGCATTGTCAAAAATGGAAATAGTTGCCCTAAAAATGTTGAATTTCTTGTAAACAGCTTTCATAAAATTTCAAAAAACTTTAAATATTAATCATTGCTTCAGAAGAATTTTAAATATTGTGGCCTTCTAAAATAATTATTATATTCATGGATTTTTACTTCAGTGTTTTTCCAATGATATCATATATTTTCACCAATTATCTAGAGCAGGGGTTCTCAAAAGGTGGGTCTTAACCTCCAGGGGGGGGTCGTGGAATGTGTCCAGGGGGTTGCGAGATGTGGAAGAAAAGTTTAAAGAAAATTAATTTAATGCTGTAGTTTTCAATTAAAAAAAGGAGAACATATAAAGCTTTTAATACACATACAAGTTGGTTTTTGTGTTCTATTAGTTAATGGGATACATGAGGTTGTTTGGAATTAACGAATTTTTTAATGTCTGGAATGAGCTTTGTAACACACAAAATAATGTCATTTTTCAGTGTCAAATGATTTCTTGATTTTGTTTTTAAATTTATCATAATGAAGAATCCTTGTCCACAGTTGTAATGTGTAGAAAATGGCATCAAAGGTTTTAATAATGTTGTGGACAGTTCTGTTGATTCCATTTAAATACGTATCCAAAATTTGTCGATATAAGCCATGTTAAAAGTTACTTTAGCTGACATCACTTGAAATATCTATCGATTGATCACGATGAAGGGCACTTGGCTCAACTTTTGTTACGGCTTGCTCACTGAACGGATTGACTGTCCACACAACCCCACTCATATCCTTAACTGGAATGTAATTTTTAAACTGGTCAATCAAAGTTTAGACTTCAGATGATACTAGTAAGGAGAAAGATGAAGTGTCAAGGGATGTGGCGCCAATACCCGACACATACTGCACAAACTCTTAAGTTCGTGTATTTTTTTTCTCTGTCTAAACTTTAGACAGAGTTAAAACATTTGGAAAGTCAACAAAAATACTTAGTCTAAATAGGGGGTCGCAACGTCTAAAAGTTTGAGAACCCCTGATCTAGAGAATGTTTCACTTCTTCTCAAATTTGGTAAAATGCTACTATAATCTTGTTCCTAGTCGATCGAATAGATGCAAGGGACAAAATAAGGAATCATGTCAGTAATAATAATGAAAATTGCTATATTTAGAAATGTGAATTCTAGGTTTAGTTTAATTATATTAATATCCCGTTATAAAACAACACCAATACACTATTTTTGGACGGACTTCTTAATTTTGAATAGCAGTCAGATGACGATAACGACACCTGAACTGGCACCCCTCTCTCTACACTACACCATACCAGCGGGATAACGTAAAGTCTTGAAATATTTAATGTGCAACAGACTCCCTTATGCGCCGGTTCTTCGGTGTAATTTAGTCTAGAACCGGAACATTTATGACTCATGAGTCGAGACCTTACCAACAGGATACTACGACCATTTGAATTTTAAGAGCCTAGTGTTTAGATTTTTCTTAATTTATGCATCAAATCCCATGTTGGTCATAGGGGTAATGAAGAAGTTGATATCCTAGCAAAATCAGCAATCACTGATGGTATATTGATGGAAGCTCCGAAACCCCGGTATCATCTTAGACATCAACTTCAAAATTTTTTTATAAGAAAATGGCAAATTCTTTGGGATAGCGGAAACACGGGGCGTTCTGTATAGAAAATTTTAAAAACAGTAAAACACCAACCACTCTCTTGGACTCGTGAAGAAATTTTGTTTGTAACAGGACATGGTCCATTCCCTTCTTTTCTTCACCGGTTCCATTTATCAGAAAACGACAATTGCTCTTGTGGGGAAGTAGGCGATCCCATCCACTTTGCAACATCCTGCCCTTTTACGGTTTCATGGCACCTTCGAAAACTCTCATCTTCGCTAGAAAGTCTTTGGTTTAAAAGAGTTCTTAATAATTCATCTTCCAAAAAAAGAATCATAAACATGATTAGATTTCTAATTGATCATGGAGAACTGTTACGGCTCAATTAAGCTCATCAGTTTTTGAGTATCAATTAATATCAGGCATTTTTAT
The DNA here is from genome assembly GCA_026289955.1 of Argiope argentata. Classification (NCBI taxonomy): domain Eukaryota; kingdom Metazoa; phylum Arthropoda; class Arachnida; order Araneae; family Araneidae; genus Argiope; species Argiope argentata. The sequence continues at coordinate 3,710,845 of JAOUZG010003912.1, read as the reverse complement.
AATAAATCCTTTTTACCCGTCAAGTTGCTAATTTTTTAATTCCCTCATATTTTCATCTATACTGTACATTATGATATTCATTCATCCATTTTGTTGTACTCCAGACCTTCTTCACTCTAATTTTTATCACTTACTGTTATGTTATATGTCTGTGCATTTTGTCTCTTGTATGTTTCTTTCCAATAATGTAACAACAACTGTGTAACGTTTTTTTTTTTTTTTGGTTTTTAATAAAGTCCACCTACATCTATACCAAACCGGAAAGGGGCCATTTGAGCCCTAGAAACGGAGGTGTGGTATGGTGTTAAGTGTTAAGACTTTTCTTAATTTAGTTGTCTCTAACATTTTTCTTTAGTGATTCTTCAATTTCAGTTATTTCTTTTGATTTTTTTTTCATTTTTATATGCTGTTGTTGTTACTTATGGCACTTACTATATTGGACAAGCCCCCCGCTGATACAGCAGCAGATTTAAGCCGAAAGGAGCGTCTCTTGTTTTTGAAGAAGCGCCAACTATAGCCAAGAGTACGACTTATCTACACACACAACAACTCTTCATGCCCTTGCAACTATAACCAAGTGGTTAAATAAACAGTGTAATGAGCATGAAGTGGAAGATATAATGAAAGTAATTGTTGCTCGACGTCTCACATTTATTGGTTAGAATTTAATAGGGGATTTTAGTTTCGAATTAAAGAAAGCTGGATGCAGTGAGCTGTTTGAAATTTAAGTGGAAAGGGGCTTTGTCTAATAAAGGTAGCTATTGGAGATAAGATGAAGACTTATGCTAGTTCAGAAAAACAGACTTATAGTTTGTTTGAAATAACGAATTTCTGAGAAATATTGTAAAAATACAAAAGAAATATTTAGGGACGAGGACAGAAACAATAATAAAAAAGAAAAACACAAAAAATTAAAAATATATATATTATGTGCAAACAGAAAAAAAGATATGTTTTTATAGAGCTACTCTTGTAGATAATGTTCTTAAAATCTAAACAAATCTCTGTTTTCTTCAATGTGGCGAATCATTCTTTGAATTTTCGTCCTGGATCCTTGGGAAGAGGTAACACTACGGAACCAAGCACGTTCTAGTTCAGGTGTTGGCTTAGTCATATGGAAGGAGGAAGTCGGCAGACATTCTGTTGCTTAGTGGATCGGCTTAGCATTAAGATTTCCGCATGGACAGGAAGCCTTAGGGATCAGGTTAAAACATCGGAGATATGAGGGGAATGGTCCGTGAAAAGTAAAGAATAGAATTTCCCTTTTCCAGTTACTTGGTATAAGTGAGACTTTAGGGAGAATGTTGAATGTAGATCGTCCCGTATCACCGTCTTCCCAATCTTTTTGCCACTCCATCATCATTTTTTTGCTTAAAGAATGATTTAAGGTAGGATTTTGGTACCTTAGTGTGGCACTGTTCCATGTTCGATTCCGCGGCTTCCTTCGCCAGTCTATCGGCTTCTTCATTTCCCTCATGCCCAACGCGGGCTTTAATCCAGGATACTTTAATCTGCCTGTGTTGTATACGAAGGAAAACTGACACCACTTCTCCAACCGGCTGATTCCATGTCCACCAGACATGCTTCCACGATGGTCTTTCGATGGAATCGGATCTTGAACTTGGAACCCTTCGATTCGGAGGGTTCCAAGTTCGAGATCCGATTCGGAGACAAAGAAAAACACAAAAAATGGTATGTTGAAACACAAAAATAACAGATAAAAGGTAAGGATTTGCTATCTTGTAGATAGTGTTCTTAAAATTTAAACAAATCTCTGTTTTCTTCAATGTGGCGAATCATTCTTCGAATTTTCAACCTGGATCCTTGGGGAGAGGCAACACTACGGAACCAAGCACGTTCTAGTTCAGGTGTTGGCTTAGTCATTTGGAAGGAGGAAGTCGGCTAACATTCTGTTGCGTAGTGGATCGACTTAGCATCAAGATTTCCGCAAGGGCAGGAAGCCTTAGGGAACAGGTTAAAACTTCGGAGATATGAGGGGAATGGTCCGTGATAAGTAAAGAATAGAATATCTTCCCTTTTCACATTCATTCATCTCACAGATAGCACACAGAGGAACAGCCATGCCTGAACCGGGACTCGAACCCTGAACTCCCAGAACACGAGGAAGATGCGTCACCTAAGCGTCAGAAAGCCGACTTTCATTTTTATATTAAACAGGTAGGCAGATATACAGCTATACTGGTTCAAACGAAGACCCCAATATTATAATTTTTTATTCATTTTAGAGCTTTAATTATATGCTACTGTAATTATGATTTTGCTTTCATTATTTGTATGGTAATGCTGTAATGGGTTTTCTAGTAAAGGATTTAAAGAAAAAAATATTTCTGTAACAATGGAAACTAGCTGGAATTGTTTGCTGAAACTTTTTCGTATGCTCCTTACTAAATGTCTTACCCCCCCCCCTCTGTCATGCACATGAAATAATGATCCTAATGTAAGAATAGCAAATACCTCGAATAAATTGACTGAATGTACCATGAATCTGGTATTTTTACTGACTTTATCATGAGAAAACGAATTTGGATGCCATTTTGCTGACTGATTGATACCAAAATTTAATATGGAACTGCACATGTAATCACAAGGTGCTATGTCGGATCATTACGTTTCTGAATAATAGTGCTTCAATGCTTGAGAAAGTTCAAAGAAGATCAATAAAATTTCGGTTTTTATAACTTAACAAATATGAACATTTTAAATGCTAAATTTATACAGCACGTTTTATTTATCTATCACTACACGTTTTGTAGTTTTCAAACTCCTTTGTCTTATGACAGCTGTACATATCTCTTGTAAATAGATTTCGTTCAATATTTGATAAGATTCTAGATATTTGATCATAAATCTATATGAAAAATTCCATTCTTCTAGATTTTTGAATTATCATGATCATTGAAAAAGACGTACATAATGCCAAAAATTTGCTTTTAATTATCAGTGAGATCTTACAAATAGAGATTCGTTTAAATTTCTAATTCGAATGTTTTGGCGATTGAAATGATTAATCGATATTACATATTCTAACAAATTAAAGATTTATATGTATTAAACAAGATTTTATGGAAAAAAAATCCACTAGAGTTTTATAGGAAGTGATATTACAGAAAATAACCTTTAAAAATATTACATTTATATTTATTTACCTTCATATTAATTATATTCTAATGACAGTGTATTTTTTGTACTTTGGAATAAGAGAAACGAAGCAATGATTAATTAAAATAAGTTTTGTAGGTTTTAAAATAAAAGCGATAAATTATAATCAGTTTTTAGGTACAAAAAAATAATACTAACAAATGCGATAAATTAAGATTTTATTTTTGAATAAAAATTAAATAATACTGACAAATACGATTAATTAAAATGAGTTTTTTTTTACAAAAATAAAATATACTGACAATTGCGACAGTTTTTTAGGTACAGAAATAAAATAATTCTATAAACAGCAATTAATTAGAATCATTTTTAGGAACAAAAGAAAATAATACTGACTACAACGATGAATTAAAAAGCATTTTTTATATATAAAAATAATACTGCCACCAACGATTAATTAAAATAGTTGTTTTAGGTACAGAAATAAAATAATACTGAGAGCAACGATTAATTAAAATAGTTGTTTTACGTACAGAAATAAAATAATATTGAGAGCAACGATTAATTAGGATAAGTTTCCCTAGGAACAAAAATAAAATAATACTGATAACAACAATGAATTAAAATATTTTTTAAGTTACAGAAATAAAAAAAACCGACAATTTCGGTAGTTTATTAGGTACAGAAATAAAATAATACTGACAATTTCGGCAGTTTATTAGGTACGGAAATAAAATAATACTGACAATAACGATTAATTAAGATCATTTTCTTTGGGAATAAAAATTAAATAAAAAAAACAACAACGATTCATTAAAATAAGTGTTTTAGATATAAAAATAAAATAATATTTGCAGCAGCAATAAATTAAAATAAGTTTTTAAAGTACAGGATTAAAATAATACTGGAATTTGCGACAGTATTTCAGGTACAGCAAGAAAATAATACTATCAATTGCATTTAATTAGAATCATTTTTTTTAGGTACAAAAATGAAATAATACTGACAAAAACTATTAATTAAAATAATTTTTATATAAAAATAAAAGAATAATGATAACATCGATTTATTAAAATAAGTGTTTTTAGATATAAAAATAAAATAATATTGGCAGCAGAGATTAATTAAAATAAGTTATTTAAGTACAGAATTAAAATAATACTGTAAATTGCGACAGTTTTTTAGGTACAGCAAGAAAATAATACTATCAACTGCATTTAATTAGAATCATTTTTAGGTACAAATATTTAATAATACTGACAAAAACGATTAATTAAAATAATTTTATATAAGAATAAAATAATACTGACAACAACGATTTATTAAAATAAGTGTTTTTAGATATAAAAATAAAATAATATTGGCAGCAGAGATTAATTAAAATAAGTTATTTAAGTACAGAATTAAAATGATACTGGAAATTGTGACAGTTTTTTAGGTACAGCAAGAAAATAATACTATCAACTGCATTTTATTAGAATCATTTTTTAGGTACAAAAATGGAATAATACTGACAAAAACGATTAATTAAAAAAATTTATATAAAAATAAAATAATACTGGCAACAACAATTAATTAAAGTAATTTTTTCCATAAAATTAAAATATTACTGGTATTTAAGTAATTCCGCTTTTGATACAAACAGCTATTTCCAAATTTTTGTTGACTTATAAAATGTATGACGCACTGATAAAAGTATGAAAATACACTGCCGACGGCAATACATCAAAAGGATTTAATTTGATATCCTTGACTGGAAACGTGTCGACAGGGACTGGATTCAACAGGAATTCGAAATTCTGGAGAAGAAGAGTTCCCGAAATGAATAGAACTATTTCTCGCATTCTGAACTACTTCATTACAAAAGTATTCGAAGTCGAACGAAGTCATTTACTTCTTTGGAACTGGCAATCTTTGTAAGAGATCCTCAAATAAAACTTCCGATTCGCTCAGAGAATTTTATTTCGTTCGAAAATTCGAAATTTATCTCAGGAAGAAACATCAGCCATTACACCTTCGAGCTGATTGCTTCTAACGAAGAAGCACAACAAATGAGACAGCCTACCTTTGAAATTAAGACTTGAATAAATATTTAAATATTAAATAAATCTTGGAATTCAAAAATTGTACTGAAATCACCCTTTAATTCTTCCTGCTATGTTTCATACATGATAACTTAAACACACTGCATTCCACCGGATGATATTTTTATCACGTCGGAACATGATATTATTCTAGGAAATAAGATTTTCGGTGAGAACAAAAATTTGAAGGCAAAAAAATAGGAAAAATCGTTGGCGAAAATTATAAATTTTACTATCTGCACGAACATCTAAAAAACTTTTAAAAACGTGATGCCATCCCATTTACAATAGCACTGATTTTAAAAAAATAACTTAATGAATACAGCAAATAAAAAAAAGGTCATTTTGAGCGCGTGATTATATGAAATGAAATAAATAGAAAATATGATATATTTTTGAATTTTATTTTTACCGTATATTTATCATCATATCATAACATGATATTGTTTTGGGAATGATTTATTCTAGCGTCAACAAAAATCCGTAGGCGAAAAATAAAAATCTTATAATCTGCACGAACATTTCAAAAAATCAGCTTTTAATAACGCTTTAACATTACATTTACAAAAGCTCTGATTTAAAAAAATAAGTTAATGACTATAACAAATAAAACCTAGAAAAAGGTCATTTTGAGTATGTGATTAATGAAATGAAATAAACAGGAAATGTTATATTTTGTAAAAAAAACAATCAATGCGAGAAAAGTTTTTTGGATCGTTTGCAATACTAAAGTGATTCATTCAATGAAACCATTAATAAAATGAGTAAAAATATAGTTTAACTAGCACGAGCACGTGGTGCTTGGTAGCTCAAGAAATGGGGTTCTGACATGAAACATTGAAATATGCATAGCAGTTTTAATTTTAATCTCTTATTAGTTGATTTCAAATTATACCTCCATGAATTAGAATAAAACAATAATGTTTAATGTTATTACTCCATTAATATTCTCTAATTAATTTAGTGTGATCATATTTAACAGAGTATTTAAACAACCTATTTTACATAAAATGTCTTGGTGTAAATTTTTTTTTTACGGTTTGCAGATTTTTTTATAAAAATAAACATAATAACTCTTTTAAATATAATGAAAAAAAATGCAAAAGATTTTTTAAAGTACAATACAAAAATATCAAAAATTACTGACGGAAAAGTTTAAATTCACAAAATTACGGGTAATGGATTACAAATAATTTCATTATTTCATACCTGTCAGAATATACTCCCTTATTTTTGAGTTTTTCTAAATTATTTTAAAATACACTGAAGTGACAAAAGTCATAGGATGACTGTTAATATCGTGTCAGTCCTCCTTTTGCCCGGTGAAGTGCATCAACTCGACGTGTCATGGAGTCCACAAGTCGTTGGAAGTCCTCTGCAGGAATATTGAGCCATGCTGCCTGTATAGACATCCATAATTGTGAAAGTGTGGATGGTGCAGGAGTTTGGGCACGAACGGACCTTTCGATGATGTCTCATAAATGCTCGATGGGATTCATATCGGGCGATCTAGGTGGCCAGATCATGCGCTAGAATTGTCCAGAATGTTCTTGAAACCAATCGCAAATAGTTCTGGCCCGGTAACATGGCACATTGTCATCCATAAAAATCCCATCGTTGTGAGGGTACGTGAAGTCCATGAATGGCTGCAAGTGATCTGCAAGCAGCTCAACATAGCCATTTCCAGTCAATAATCGGTTCAGTTGCACCAGAAGACCAGGTCCATGCCATGTAAAAACAGCCCACACCATTATGCAGCCACCACCAGCTTGAATAGTGCCTTGCTGACTGTTTGGGTCCATGGCTTCGTGGGGTCTGAGCCACACTCGAACTCTACCATGAGCTCGTAACAACTGAACGACTCATATGACTACGCCACGGTTTTCCACTGGTCTAGGGACCATTCGATATGCTCACGAGTCCAGGAGAGTCGCTGCAGGCAATGTCGTCCTGTCAGTAAAGGCACTCGAGTCGGTCTTCTGCTGTCATAACCCAAGGAAGACAAATTTCGCCGCACAGTATATCGGACACGTCCGTCGTACGTCCCACATTGATTCCTGCAGTTATTTGACTAAGTGTTGCTTGTCTATTAACATTGACCATTCTACACAGACGTCGGCGGTCTCGGTCGTTAAGTGCAGGTGGTCGCCCACTGCGCTGTCCATGATGCGATGGGATGCCTGAAATTTCATACGCTCGGCGCACTTTTGATACTGTGGATCTCGGAATGTTGAATTCACTAACGATATCCGCAATGGAATGACCCATGCGTCTAACTCCAACTTACATTCCACGTTCAAAGTCTGCTAATTCTCGTCGCGCCGCCATAAATCACGAAAAACCTGTTCATATGAATAACTTGAACACAAATGAAAGCTCTGGAAAACGAACTGCGCATTTACACTTTTTCGCTGCGATACTACTGCCATCTGTTAATTTGCATATTGCTATCCCATGACTTTTGTCACTTCAGTGTATATAAGAGAATTATCTTTAGAATGAAATAAGCAGAATTTTAAAAGTACAGTTTCAAATTTTCAAATAATTTAAAAAATTTTCTCGGGAAATCATTGCTTCGAAATTATAGCAGAAAAACGCAAATGTTGTTTGAAATGTTATTAAATTTTCACAGTTTTATAACTCATAATAATTTTTTATCATAAATAGTGACTGTGCATATGGTATTTGTATGTTGATAAATTACAATTGACAATTTTGACACACACATACATATAGTGGCTCAAGTAATTGGGAGTGCAAGCAACAAATGCTGTAATTTAAAATACAAATAAGGAGCAATCAAAGAAAAAATTCTAAACTGAAAAGTATCAGAGGCAATTTAAATTATTCATGCAGATATTTCCCCAAGAAATGCAATTTAAAACATGTTTGTAGCAAGTTTATAACAAGTATTAAAACACGAATGGAGTAAAATATTTACCGATAACATCCCAAAGTTGGTCGAATCGGTACGACGACGATTAGAAGCCAAAAGATGTGCAACTAAATATTGACCCTTTTGTAGTATGCGAGACATTACAAAAGCTCTCAAACTTCAGAATTAAAAATATGCATAAGTTTACTTAAAATGCTACTGAAGCATATGAATTGAAAAATGTTCGTTGAATGTTGTTGTTTTTTTTACTTAATCAAATAAAATTCATATATATATATAT
>JAOUZG010003912.1:3666793-3679268 GCA_026289955.1 Argiope argentata | reverse complement strand
AACATTTAGTATTCGAAAACACATGGTATTCACATGCGAAACACACAGTGAAGAGAACATTTGGTATTCGAAAACACATGGTATTCACATGCGAAAACATAGTGAAGAGAACATTAGATATTCAAAAACGCATAGTATACAGAACATTTCATATTCGAAAACACATAGTATAGAAAACATTTGGTATTTGAAACACTCTAAATCTTTTTTGTACATTTTCTAACAAAGGTATTATCCTAGAAAAGGCTATCCATAAAATTGGCGTAAAATAATTAAAAATTCGCTCAAATTCAGTACTCAATTTGTACTGATTCTATCGTGTCAATCTAGGCGAATTATTTGGTGTTAAATCCCAGGCATGTTGTAAATGATATATCAAAATAGAATTTGTGTTTCTGGCGAGTTTTTTCTGACCTCTTGAAATGAAAATTGACACAAATAGACACTTGAAGTCACATAATCAGATACCAAATTTGATATGTTCATACTTTGATACATTCGTTTCTAAGCCATCGAGTTTAAATTTTCTTAAAAAACAGACCAACTGACGGTTAATTCTTGTTGGATTTGAATCAGAATTTAATAGATATTTACATTATAGATACTAATTCTTTGTATTGAGATTTATCTATATACCTCCTCTGTATTTTGTATGTATTAATTACATTGGGACATTGGATATATATATATATATATATATATATATATATATATATATATATATATATATATTGTTACGAGAAATTTTTACCGGTGTGTTCATTTTTATTTAGAGTCCGTAAGCTGTGAAGACATAATCAGAAGGTGTCAGTTGAGAACAACAACAACGTTTATTTCAGCCGGAAGTGGACAATGAATATGCAGACGAGAAATATGTACTGCTGAGACCAACATAAGACAACACACATCAGCAAAATATTGCAGATAATAGCCCACAATTAGCAATCAACCACAACTCTCAAAACACAGATAGAGTCTATCAGGAGAGAAGTTTCTCTGAGCTTTACTCTTAGGTCTCTACAAGCGGCTAAATTTATCACTGTCTCATCGCATCTCATCGTTTTAGCTCACTACCACACTCGTTGCTTCGCTATCCTGTCGAAGACTCATCACTAACTTCTTCTCCATTTCCGCTTCCGGCTGAATTCAATCAACACACACAAATCTGGAAACTTGCAACCTTTTATAGAATCTGGTAGGTTAGCCGAGAACCTTTTAGGCCAATCAGGGTACACAGCAGTTTCTATTGCACGGATCGGACAAAACTCTTGAAGTTTCCAGTATTAACCATTTTGTCGCCAAATTCGTCACCATGTCACCAAATGGCCTTATGTTTGCCGCCAAGCAAGCAACAGTGTTGATCGTAAAATGGTCTTTCTTATGAAGTACCGGGTTCGTGCCGGGGAACAAAATTTCAGGTTAGTTTACGACAATATATGTATTTGAGTGATGATAGCTGTCTATATTTTAGATGTTAATTATTTGCAACGAATTTCATGTATCTAGCTCTTTTTTCCGGTTATTGTAATAAGTTACATTCAGTCAGCTGGACAGGCAGACTTTTTCAAAGCTAGCTTTGCTGAAAAGTTCATAGAAATCTGCAAATTGGAAAAGAAATCTACAAATAAAGTGCCATATGTCAAATTTCATCAGTCTAGATTAAATTAATTTTGAGTTATAATTCTCATAGACAGCCAGACGGACATTTTCCAAAAAGGACTTTTTTGAATTCTGGGAAGTCTATAACTGGAGATTAGTCAAAATCTGCAGTATCAACTTTATGGCAGTTACTATACTTTCTTTATACTACATATAAAAGAAAGAAAAAACAAAAGATAAAAAGAAAATTAAATATTATAATAATATGAAAGACATGAAGACATTCTCAACTCTTTGCCCTCTAGTAATTTATATGAAATGTGAAATGTTTGAATTATGAAAGCATTCCTTGATGGATTGAAAATTACCTTTTAGAAAGTTCAGAATAAGATTATTAAAATTATAAAAATTCTAAGAGAAAAATGTCTTTGAAAAGGTTTCAGATGAAAGATTATGAGAGAAATACGAACGGAAATAGTAATACCTAGAAAGACAAGAAAAGATGAGGTTCAGAGAATTTTATAATCGCATTCCAAGAATCAAAAACTGTAAGAGTTATTCTATTTTCATTACCGACACTGTAATGTGATATTTAATTCTATTAATGGTTTCCTCGAAGTAATTTATGAAAGTACATTGTGTAATTAAATCCTAAAATAATCAATTTTCTAGTTAGAAGAACTCAAATTATTTTTATTTCCTCTATTTAATGATTCGAAATGTGATATTTTCTAAAAATGTTCAAATATTTTCTAATGCGTTTAGAGGAATTTCTCGATAAATTTAAAAGAAAAAATATTATTTTAAACATTTTATTGAAGTTCAATAAAACATTACAGTCAAGATTTTGTTTTGTTTTTTAAGGGACGAAATCATCTGCACATAAATAATGAACAAAAATAAAAGTTTAAATAAATAAAAAAAATAATTAATCGAATAAAATTATATATAAGAATAGCAAGAAACAAATTAAATAAACACACCTTGCTGTTTTCTCTTGATTAAATGATTCGGACTTAGAAAGTTCTGGACAAATGTTCGCGTATAATTAAATGTGTTTATATAAAATTCTCCGACAAACTTAGAATAAAAATGCATATTATTTTAAATTGTTTCATTAAAGGATTAATAAAACTCATTACAGTCAAGATTTTATTGGAGATATTAAGGGAAAAAATCCATAGCAATCGATAAGTTAACTTTCAAATAAAGAGAGCACTAAAAGGTGTATTTTCCAATGAGTTAAAATTTGAATTACAAATATTTAATGCCTGGTATTTAATAAATAAAATAATTAGTACAATAATCCTCTAATAGGTGGTTCTGTAATACACATAAAGATTAAATAGTAATACATTAATTAAATTAATAAATTGGACGAATCGGAAAAACTCTTGTAGTTTCCAGTATTATCCCTTTTGTCGCCAAATTCCTCACCAAATGGCCTTAAGTTCGTCGCCAAGCACGCAACAGTGCTGATCGTAAAATGGTCTTTCTTACGATGACACTGTTACGATGACACCGGGGTACAAAATTACAGGTTTGTTTTGTAACAATATATGTAGGTTAACACAACCTACATTTTGTAACAATGTAGGTTATGATAGCTGTCTTAATTTCAGATGCCTTCGTAATTAACTAATAGTCTAAGGATTAAACAATATCAAAAAGTATTATTATAACTCTTCAGGAGATCCCTCTTCATATTTAAGAATAATTGCAAAACCACATTTTTTGTAAGTAAATTTGGCGAAATATTTAGAATTTGGCGCCGACTGCTATTCTTCCGTTCTAGGAATGCTATCTTTTGTGGGTAGATATTATACTACAAGAAAAGAAGGTAGGTTGACATTTCTGATTCCCTTTAGAAATAAGGTTACTGTCTAATGTGAGATGGGCTTTAATATCACCTTAAAGCTAAGTTTGGAAGTTGCTTAATTTTTAAAAAAGAACCTCAAAACTATTCTGGTTGTCAACTTGCATTGGATTCCAATATCCTCTATTTCCTTCAAATAACTCAACCAGTCTTTGAACAAGATCTTCTAGACATAATACCTTACCCTTTGTTATTCTTGAAAGAGACTACGTCTTAGAGCCGATGGATTTCATCATTCCCCATAATTGAAGAATTGATTAGAATTCCAAAATATTTATTCATTTATTCATAACCAATGAGACGTTTCAAAGTCACATTGAGGTTCATCTCGCATCGTTTGTTGCAACGGTGTTTGTTAGATAGTACACTTCAACTAACACTAGAAAGTCCATCGGTGTTAATTGTTTGTTTTACTTTTCACATTTTTGGGCTGAATTTGAAACGTTTCTTTCACTTTTAATCATTTTCTATGGTGATTAAATGGAAAAAGTTTTGTGATTGTTGGCTAATTAGGAGATATTTTACATCTAAATGTACCTAGAACATCTGCTAGTGTCATTTCGATACCAAGTCAATTTATCCTCTTAAATAGTTCGTTCCACATTCGTTCGAAGTAGAGAACACTGAAAGCTTTCAGAAATTTAACGATTGAGCCAGTGGGAACTGAAATATGTCTGATTGTTCTAGAACCTTCTCAGCTCATCACTGGGAACTGTAAAAGCTGTCTCAAGCCAAAATCAGTCGTGGAAAGAATCTATCGCGAATAGTTGGAACATTCCAGCGAAGGGCAAGCTTCACAAAAACGTGGAATTATAGAGATTGCCAAATTAAGCTGTGCGCCAAATCTTGGTGTTTATTGTGGAAGCAGCATTGACTCGTGTGTGGAATAGCCAGTCGTATACTAGTGTGTCGACCATTGGATACAGCTAAAGCGAAGTGACTCTGGAAAAATTGCAAGCGTTACATGTGACCTAATAATGAAGCTACGAGTATGACCTCCATTTTCGGGGTTCTTTCAGGTCGCTTTATGAGCTCTGGTTGTTATTACTACAGACTACTATTTGTGGGATACATTTTGTTGTTGTTTGTTGCCAGTGCTCATCTCGGCTATATATTTATTGTCTGAGTTCTTAAATATCAGTCGGTACTAACATTGTTTATTCCATTAATCAATAAATAGAAAATAAACCCGGAATTTCCGTAACAAAATTGTTTTAGCATCTGTTATCTTTAGTTTTCTTGAATTTTTTTTTTGTTGCATTAACTATAATTTGCATTCAAACATACATTAGAAGTTACTATTAAGTAATGAATACTATTTTTTATGTCACAAAGAATAACTTTTCAGTGATCCCAATTTTTCTTATATTAAATAGTATCAATTGTTAAAATATTTCTTATTATATTTTCCTAGGGGCTGGGATGGCCTGATTGATAGAGCGTTGGATTCGTACTCCTTAGGTTACGGGTTCGAAGCTCATCGGCCAAAACATTCCCCGAGTGCGTGGCGGCTGGCGATCGTTAAATTTATTCGTGGAGGCAAACTCCTCCATATCGAGAGTAATACCACTGGTGGTACTGGGTCAGAGGTGATCGCTCTCTGTTCCAGGTATAAATTACGATCTGAGATGAATGAATGAATTTGCATGAATGTAGTCCGCCCCCTGAAAAGGGTTGTGACGTGTGTGTAGCTAAGTCGTGCTCTTGGCCCTAGATGGCGCTACTTGTAAAACAAGAAACGTATATATACGGCTTAAAATCTGCTGATGTATCAGCGGGGGCTTGTCCACGGCAAGTGCCATTAGACACAACGCTACATTACCACTTGTGGGTTTCTATTTATTGCTATATGTTGTTTATGTTCGTTTTGGCTATATATTTGTTGTCTGCTTATTCTTTATTATGTATTTACTTAAAATCACCATCCGTTACTAAATGATTGTTTATTTTATTGATCCACAAATAGAGAATGAACGGAGGAATTACCTTAACAAAGTTGTTTTAGGCTTAATTTGTTTATCCTTAGTTTCTTAAATTTTTATTTTTATTACATTAACCCATTCGCTGCCAAGCCAAAACTGTATGAGATTATTCCCATTGCCATTTCTGTTTTCAGTGTTATTTTTTATCTAAGTTTTATTATTTCAAAATAACTACACATGCATTGTCATAAATAATCATTTACATGTATAAAAATCAAACACGAGTATACTCGTGGCTGGCAAAGGGAATAACCTCATACAATTTAGGCTTGGCAGCGAATGGGTTAAATAAAGCAGAGTTTTTGTAAAAACAATTTATTTGTAGCTTTTTTTTCAAGTTTTTACTCTTGTATATTTATGTTCGTGGCCATGAAAAGTTGTACGCTATAATATATTGAAAATATCACGAGTATATTCGTACTTGCAATGGGTAACACCGGGCCAAGCACGAGTATAAAAGTGGTTGGCAGCGAATGGGTTAACTATAATTTGCATTCAGACTTACACTAGAAGTGACTATTAAGTAATGAATACTATTTTTTATGTCACAAAGAATAACTTTTAAGTGATGCCAATTTTTCTTATATTAAATTGAATTAATTGTTAAAATATTTTTAATTATATTTCACAAGATTCTTAAAAAAGTTTTTTTTCTTACTTGTTGAAATTAGTTTAAACCAACTAACCGATAACCAAACTAAGTTTTGAAACTTTATCAAGCGACGATGTATCAGAATGGAGATTAATTTATCTCAAAAACTCTTTTCCATGCAACTTACCAACTTTACACGCGGTATTAACAAACTTATTTTAGGAACGGCTTATTGCCAACTAAGTTCTAATCTTGTTGATCATTTAGGAATTCGAAGCAGCTGTGATTGACAGCTGCAGTGATCGGGTCCGAGATTAAATCGTGTCCTACAGCGATGGGCGTTGGAGGCTATGTTGGCACACTTTGACTGTCGAGGAGGTGTTGATACCTTTCTGCAGCTGACATTAATCTGTCTTTTAAAAATATCACTTCTCCTGTTTGCCTAGAGGTAAAGGAAGGAACAAATTAAATATTTCGAGAATGTCTGGAATGTAATGAAGTTCCTATTAGTCCGGATGCACTGAATGTTCTGTTTCAGAAATTAGTAAGTGAAATCCAGTGGTCCATTACTTCTATCTGTGGAAGTATCAATTGTATAAATATTTATTCTGGTTAGTTTGAGGAAACTAAGTATTAGTTGTTAGAGGAAAAGTTTTCGAATTTTCAGTAAATTAAAGTTTTTTTTTTCCAAGTTATCAATAAATGACTTTTTAATCATGCTGATTCAAAGTCATGATTCGTTTTATTTAGGTTATACGTTTACTCATTTCAATATAAATAAAAGACATTTTACTATAAATTCATGCATATTTCACTTTTCCAAAATTACTGAACCAAATTTAATCAAGTATTTCACTTTTGTTATTAAAAATAACAGAAATAACTTCTCCTTTACAAAGTTCAAAATCAAATAGAAATTAACAAATATTTTTTAGTTATTTTTAGATCATCAAAGGATTTACATTTCATAATAAATAGGATATTTAATTTTTTTATTATGTCAAAACATGATATTGTTTTGCGAATGAAGTTATATGGGGTCAACAAAAATCCGTAAGCAAAAAATAAAAATTTTATTATCTGCCCAAGGATCTCAGAAAATCAGCTTTTAATAACCTGTTGCCATTACTTTTACAGAAGTTCTGATTTTAAAAAATAAGTTAATGACTACAGCAAATAAAACCTAGAAAAATGTCATTTTGACCACGTGATTATATGAAATGAAATAAATAGAAAATGGGATATTTTTTTAAACAATAAATGCAATACAAAGTTTTTTGGATCGTTTGCAATACTAAAGTGACTCATTCAATGAAACAAAATGAATAAAAATATAATTTCACTTGCACGAGCACGTGGTGCTTGGCCGTTCAAGAAATGATGTTTTAACATGATACAGTGTAATATGCATAGCAGATTTTATTTTAATCTTTTTATCAAATTAATTTAGATTCGGAGGATTCATCTATTAAACATAATTCGGTTTTCGAAAAAAAAGTGAAACATAACTTGTATTTTAAAATTGTTCAGAAATCTATCTATTCAATTTTTCGAAGACTGTGTATTCGAATTTTACACTATCGGCTTTTGAGAACAGTCCGCTCATCAAGATTTCTGGTTACGTTAAGTTTCATTCAAATATTTTTAGCTTAAATTTGTCACGATTCTCTTCAAGTACTTTTAATAATTATCTTTTAAAAAGCATTTAAAGTGTTTTACCTTAATAATTTACACTAATTTTTAGAAATGTATATGAAATATAAAATTAGATACAATTATGACATCATAATGTCATAAAAAACTTAGTTGACCAGGTTAACCATTTGATAATTGTATATTGTATTTTCAGATGATGCAATTTCCCTTTCTGGTTCCTTTTATAACCTGCGCAAATGAATGCAAAATATTTCTGTCTTAATTTTGAAGGATTAAAGAAAACCACATGGTCCCGTAACAAGGGTTTGTGACGTGTATGAACTAGAAATTAGATTTCCATCCTCGGGTGCTCAAGTGTCTATACACTCAGAAGCTTCCTACTTCGTACTTCCTTCGGGGAAGGTTGTATCTTGGCCGGTGACGGTTATTAGGACTCAACCACAGTTCTCGTACTTTGCTATTGCGGAGGTCCGGTCATTCAGTGTCGATGGTTAATCCATGTGCCTTCGTGGCGGGTCGGAGAGTCTGTTCTATGACTAACCCTCAGAAGCTACTGCACCCTTCCTTCCGTTGTAAAGCGGAACACGAGAACAACAACTACAATAACAAAATTATTTACATAATTTATATGTATTGTTTGTACAGTACCTATAAGGGTTTAAGGCGACCAGGGACCTTTAAAATGATTTTTTTTTGTAATTTTCACCTTAGCAATTTAAAATTTTACAGGCACTAAGAGTAACACTATAGGAGATGACACACAAAATTTTAAAGTATTATACTAGTTTATTTACGAGTTAGGGGATTAATCTTATATTATAATACGAGGAATGGTTGTCAAGTCGAAAATCACCCCACATTTCCGACATTTCAACGAGTTAGCTTCGATACCTGTTTTCTTCGAGAGGAGCTCGGTCACCCGCTGGTATAATATATTATTAGTGATAAATAACGTTATTGAAAAATGTTCCATGCGTTCCAAATTTGTTCAAAAGCGCTCCAATTTTTTATTATTGCTTTCTTAAACCCTTTTGACACAAAAGATGGGAATAAATTTGAAATTTGAGCACGAAATATCAAAATTAACAGATGTAATAACTCAAAATTACTGATTTTTTAAAGAAGTTTAAGTAGTTTTAAGCTATTATATTAGTTAATTTTGATATTTCGTGCGCAAACTTCAAATTTATTCCCAACTTTTGTTTCAAAAGGGTTAAAGTAAGTAATAATAAAAAATTGGAGTGTTTTCGACCAAATTTGGGGCGCATGAAACATTTTTCATTAATATTATGTATCTCTAATATTATATTAACCCCCCTAACTCATAAATAAATTAAAATTATACTTCACAGGTCTGTGTGTCGTATCTAATAGTATTACTCTTAATACCTGTAAAATTTCAAATTGATATGGTGAAAATTGCAAAAAATCGTTTTTAAGGTCCCTGGTCGCCTTAAGAGTAAACATCAATTTTAAATGCAAACAACACAAAAACACAAACACGTGAAAAGCTGTGTTTTTCTTACCTAGTACAGTTAAAATACTTGAGAGTGTACTCGGAATTTTAAAAATTCTGTTTTCTCTTCTTTCTGAACTCTTTCTGTTTCTTTCTCTCAAAATTTCAAGTCAAACTAGAAATTCTCAGTCTGAGACGTATTTGTTTCAATTTCTAAAATCTTTCCACATCTATTAAAGAAGGCGTCTGGCTTTAATATTCTTAGAAAGGATTCACCGCCATCCCAAGAAATATCGCGTCCTGAAATTTGAAGTTAGTAAACAAGAATACTTGCAGACTTTCCATCTTCCACGAATTGACTTCGAATTCTCAGTTCGGCTTACTTAATAACCCGTATTTATAAAGAAGTTCAAAGGATTTTGAATTTTCTATTAGACTGAATGTCAAAAGGGTATTTCTTGTGCCAATAAGTGAGGATCTAATGTTATTAAAAATGAAGGATGAATTAACGGAAACTGAAGTCAAATATTACCTCCAACTATAGAAGACTAAGTTAATTTGAAGCATATTCCGTATAAAGAAGAAGAGTTTCTTTTGAAGTATGTTTAACACGAAAGTTTGTAAAAAAATTAATTCTATTAATTTCAGAGAAAAAATCATTCGTCATTTTAAATTCAATCCTCTGATATCAAATACAATATCTGCAAGAGAAGCTACGCTCGAATTTCATAAAAATATCCGAAGATTCATCAATTTATTCGGTCCGATGACTTTGATTTCAATAATATGTTTTTCATCAAATACTTGTTACCAGAGATGTAAAGAAAATATTTCTAAATTGTAAAGAAGAAGCAAATGTGCAAATGAAATTATTTTTAAGAAAATTCGTCAAATATATTAGGTACAGTCGAATTAAAATATAAACAAATACATGTTAATTTATGCAAATCTAAACTTTTTTTTCCAAGTCAAAATTTTCTTTTTATTCATTATGGAAGATTATAATCATTTAAAGTTTCTGTAATAAATTAACGTAATCAAACATTTCTTCCTGATAAATAGCAATATTTTCAAGTAATATTGTAATAAAAAGATCTCAAGAAACTTGCCATAAAGCAAAAGGTATACATTTATTAGTTAGATACTTTAATCAAGGTCATTGGAGCATCAAATTTATAAGATTACTTATTTCTATTAGGTATTGTATTCAAAAATACACCCATGTCCATAAATATAGGGTAATTCAGAATCATTCACAGATTCGAACTAAAAATACATATATCATCCAAAAAATGGCATCACGCATCTCCAAAAATCATATGCAAATTGCAGAAAGTCACCAAATGAGGTTTTAGGATAATACGTGGCATTGACAAGAGTGTAAGAGAGTGATGTATAAGGAAAAATGGCAAAGAAGTAAAATGGTTCGCAAAAATAATCGTTCCATAAAAAAACTACACACATCTTCAAAAATCATATACAAATTACAGAAAGTCAACAAATGCGGTTTTAGGATAGTACGTCACAATGACGAGAATGTAAAAGTGATAAGGAAAACAGGCAATATAAGGTAAACAGGCAAAGAAGTAAAATGGTTCGCAATCTTTTATAAGTCTTTCTGTGCAACAGCCGCACAGTTATGACACAAAGGCCACATTTGGATGCTTTATTACTCGGTAGAATTATCAACTATAGGGAATGTGGCAGTACCCAGCTGGAAGTATAGGAGGAACTTGGAATTTCTCAGACTGTCATCTTTAGGCTTTGGCAACGATTCTAAGATGATTGTAATTCGAATAGACGTTACAGCACAAGTTGCAACCGAGGAACTACGCCAATTGAGGACCGGTATTTGGCAGTTGCAGCCCAAAGAAACCGACGGAGCTTGGACTTGCCATACCAGCTCTCTCTAGCCATTGGTAAGGTAATTTCAAAGCATACCCAGTGCAGATGTTTTATGCAGCTTAGCGTATCTGCTCGTAGGCCTGTCAGATGTGTTCCACTTACTGTAACTCACTGTCACTTGCAATTTAACCTGGAGTAGACAGCAAGCATAGTGGACATGACAGTGTAGCTTATGTGATGTTTTCCGATGAGTTCTGGCTTATCCTGCAGTCTGAATCTCACCAAACTTTCATATGGAGAGGGACAGGTACCACAAAGAGAACATCATTGAATGGCACAGTTACCACGGTAATGTATTTTTCGTTTGGGGAAGAATTATGTGTTCCAGAAGTGACCTGCTTGTACAAAATGGAACCATGATAGGCCAAATCTATCTGGAACAACATATTCGTTAGTTTCGAAGAGCCATGGGGCATAATTTTCGTTTATTGATGACAATTACCGTCCTCACCATGAAACATCATAAATGAATGCGCTCGATCGGAGGATATCACCCGTATGGACTGGCCAGCATTCTCGCCACACTTAAATCCAGTAGATCAATTGTGGTAATTGCTTGGTTGACGAATTGCAGCCCGTTAACCAACTCCTACTTTCTTACTGGAGCTATGGAGAGCATTGCGTGATAAGTAATGTAATATTCCCCAAGGTGAGATCGATAATGTGATATTCAGCATGCCTAGTCGATGTAGGGACTCTATTTCATCGCAAGGGAGACATTCTATGTATTAATCATCATAACTGGTTAGCATTAGTTAAACCAAAACGTTGGTTTTTCTAAATATATTTTTCTAATTTGCTGCATGGAACAAAAAAATCGAAATTTTTATTAATTATGTCAAACATATGGCATATTTTTTCTATTTACCCTTTTGTTAAATAAATAGGCTTGACAAGTAAGTTACATTTCTTTTGCTTCTGACTTTTTCTTTTCCTGAACTTGCATCAAAATTAATTTATGGACATGAGAGTATCTGAAAACGTTTGATAAAATAATCGGTAAGCGTCAATTAAACAATTACATATTTATATTATATAATTATATATTAAACAATTTATTAGCATTTTCTATTTGATTTCCTTCTTTAAACTGCAGTTCACTTCTGCTGGTATTTTTCAATTCAATACGAGGTGGTCGGTTGTATAAAATAAGAAGAATGTATTTTAACTTCAGTTTTCTGAAGTGCAGACAAGATTACAAGCAATTCCTATAAATTACATAAACTGACTCAAAACTATAAAATATCGCACCATTAAAATTTCTATTTAATTTTAAAAATACAGCAAATGTCTTCTTTTTTTCTATTTTCGTTCTTCCAATTTAGATTATTTCATTGCCTGATTACAAATCTAAAAGCCTTCCAATGGCTTTTTAATTATTAAAGAAAAATATAATTAAGGTATATATA
>JAOUZG010003912.1:3648024-3666393 GCA_026289955.1 Argiope argentata | reverse complement strand
ATATATATATATATATATTAAGGAACAAATAGTTTTATATATACATAAACATATATATAAGATAAATAAATAAGCTTTTACATACTATTATATTTACTTATTTATATCAGAAACTGATTCGTCTAATAATCTAATCTGATCATAACATTATCCCTTTTCAAATATGCAATCGATCACAGCACAATTCATATATATATATATAACGAAACATCATCTATAAGGACAAAAACGAATGTTTCTTTCTTTTGTTATGTGCCTCCCAAACAAAAATACTGTTCGGGACCACAACTTGATCTTGTATTTTTCGCTTTGGTTTCTGATAGCACGATCAACTTTCTACGCCAAAACATATCAATTTTCCTCTTCTTTCTTCCAGGACGCGGTAATTCTTTGGAGCTCTCCGGGGGAAAACTATTACGGAATAAGCAGCAATGTTTGTGTAAGAGTCTTGTTGTTGTCCTTATACATATTGGAGTGCCCAACAGGACATTTATGATATATTAATTGATCCTGTCTGGAAATATTTCGCCGTAGATCCGGATGAAAATGTTTCATCTGGAATTCAGGATTATTTTGGGATTTTTAGAGTTAATGATAAGGAATAAAACCTATTTTATGTAATACGAAATAAAAGTGATGAATTTATAAAGTTGTCAAGAAATTACATTCCATTAAACAATAAAAAAGGGATAATGATTGTTAGAAAAACCGAACTAGCAATAAATATTAATTTTAATTCAAAATTTAAAACAGAAACAAAATATGATAAATCCGGTCGGGAGACTTTTCAAGAGTTACCTTCAAGCAGGGATTCTAACCCGGGATTTGTTCTGTGAAGGGTCTAACTTTTGTCCAAAAATTTGACCCCTTGTAACTCGAAAATCCCAAGAAAATTGAGATTTTACAGATAAATTAGCTTCACAAAATTAAAAATTATTTCACAAACACAATTTTTTCAAAATATAAATAAGATTACAGCAAATTGCTCAACACAAAATAACAAAAGATCATTAAACATTAAATTAATATAATCAATTTTTATGCCAAGATTTTGGAGTTAAAATTAGTATCACAAAGTCAAAATCACACAATAACAGACAAATTATTTTTGAATTTTTTGATATCTAAATACAATTATTATAAATTGCTGAAACCAAAAACCAAAGAGACCATGAAACATAAATCCAAAATCATTAAAATTTGAAAGCAAAACAAATACCAATTGAAAATACAACTCCAAAAAATAATGCCAAGCGTGTCGACCTATTAGTATAATCTTATCTCGTCAAACTAAATTTAGTTTTCCCATGTTTCAAGCTATATACGCCTACCACGTTTTAGTGATAATGTATTGTCATTATAAGGAATTATTGAATTGTTAGAAAAGAATTTTTATTGCTGAGTAAAGTATAAGTATGTTTTTAAACATAGTTTCCATAATTTTTGGAAAGGAATCGGTTATTAGAAAAACATTTTTATTGCTAAAGTAAAATGCTTAAATTAATTCTAAACACTGCTAGCACAACTTTTAAAACGTCAACGATTAGTAGAAGATCATTTTTATTGCATAATAAATGCATTCCTTAGGGTATTACTAAATATATTTGCAATAATATTTGAAACAGTAACGATTGTTAGATTGTTTTATCCAGTAGTAAAGTACAAATCTTAGGCTATTTCTAAACTTATGTGACATAAATTTCGAAATGAAAGTGATTATTTGAATAATAATTCCATTGCATTATAAATTATAATGCTTATGTTATTTCTAAACAAAGTTACAACAATTTTTATTTAAAAAAACATATTTATTCGATAAAAATACAATGATTAAGTATTTCTAAACATAGTTGCCATTTTTTTTGATACGGTAATGATTATATAAGATAATTTTATTATTGTGTCAGAACATGATGTTGTTTTGGGAAAGCGGTTTGTGGTGTAAACAAAAATTTAAGCGAAAAATTAAAATTTTATTATCTGCACGAGCATCTAAAAAAATCAGCTTATAATAACGTGTTGCCATCCCATTTACAAAAGCTCTGATTTTAAAAAAAAGAGTTAATGACAACAGCAAGTAAAACCTAGAAAAATATCATTTTGAGCGCGAGGTTATATGAAATAAAATAAATAGGAAATTGATATTTTTTAAACAATCAATACGAGACACAGTCTTTTGGATCGTTTGCAATACTAAAGTGACTCATTCAATGAAACAATTAAAATTAATATATATATAATTTAACTCGCAAGAGTACGTGGTGCTTGGCCGTTCAAAAAGTTATATGACATGATTCATTGAAATATGAACAGGATATTCCATTTTAATCTTTATCTTATATCCATATCTAAATAATAATTCTACAAATATTTAATACTGTTTGCCAGGAGTTTAGTGCAATCATGGCAACGGCAACGTCGTGATGTTTCGGAGTTCCGCGGTGTGACAAAGTGGTCACGAGCACCTCCACATCATAATTTTGAATAATACTTTAATTTGTAAGTTGGGGATACATTAAAATTAATTGAACTAGTTTAGACGAGCGCAATAAAGCTCTAACGTCAGAGATGGTAATTAACATTTTTTTTCATTGGTAAATAATTAAGATAATTAAAATAATATGTTTATACTATTTATGGGACTATTGAGAAATTTAATGGAGTTACGTTGCACGTGCCTTCTAATTCTGGGTTGGGCTATTTTGCTTAGTTTAGAAAAAAATACATAATTCCAGGAAATATCGCGTGTAGCACATCGTAGCTATCTAAGGCCTAAACAGGTATAATTTTTAAAATTTTAAAACGCCAGATTGGTAACAGAGTTAGTTGGTTCTCAGCTTTTTGCAATCACTAGTTTTTTTATCAGCTCTGTTGGATTGGCTGCCTTTTTAGCGATCCAGGCATAAAACTCGGCAAACATTTGGCGACTTGGCGAACAAATACCAATACTGGAATTTTCCAGAATTTTTGGTATAAACCTAATAATTAAAGATATATCATTGACTCTTCGAAATTGACATCCTTTGCTGCTTCTCTGGACTACCTTGGAACTATAAAACTCCCCGTGACCTAGCTCGAGGCAGTGTTTTGAGTTCAACTCCAGTTAATATTTGAACGAGCTCTTTCTCTGAGTTCTTTGACCAGCTTATCTTAGTTGTACTATTGCATAGTGCTGTTTGTTGCTTCTAAGTGTCTCCGGCAGTGAATTAGTCAGTCTGTCAGTGACTTCTTATTAATAAAGTGTTCGTTTGTTACCAATGCTTGTTGACAGTGTGTCTATATATACCCATCGCATAAACCCATTAACTTTACAGACTTACAGGAGAAAATTCTTTAACCCATTAACAATCGGATAGTTTTCAGGAAAACGTTCATATTTTTTTTCATTTAAGAAATTTATATAAAAAATAAGTATACGAAAAACATATGCATACAATTTTTAATTTTCGATATTTATTGAGATTAAAATTTTTTTAAATTAAAATTTTATGAAAAACCTACATTCAATCTTATTTTGACTAAATGTTGGTTTTTCAGCAAGCATCTAAAATGTAAGAAATACGCCTTTTAAACATTAAAAGAGAATTTTATTAATCTTACGTCTAATATAAATAAAGTTTAGTTAATTTTTCTTTTGTGGTAAATTTTAAAGAATGAGATACAGAGGCCAACGTCACAATCTGGACAGCAGTACCGAGATTCCTTCCTGCATCTCTTATTGTTTTCAACTCATCTGGAACATCAAACTTTGTACTCTATATTGAACTCAATATTAAAAAAATATATTTTAACACAGAACCCAAACCAAGCGTATTAATCTGGACCACGTGTAACGAAGTAACTGGACGGGATCTGGGCTAAGATTGCAAAACACATATCACAAGTACACATATTCGATTAGTGCTACCACCTGGTTGGAAATAATCTGCAATTACATTTAAAATAGACTATTACTGCCATCTGGTGTATAAAATGAGATATAAAATTATTTCCAGGCAAAAGAAATAAATTGGTTTTAATCGTTTTGTCGCGTTATTACTGAACACCCCAGCTGGCAAAATCACGGGCTCGAAAAATGGAGGTCGAAATCCCAGCCCGTCACTTTCCAAGGAGCGAGAGTTAAGTGGTTAATAAAGTTCCCGTTTGTCACCGAGGCTTGTTGAGTGTGCATCTCCATATATCCATTACATAAATCTTTTAACTTTATGGACTTACAGGGGAAAGTTCTTTAAATTTGATGGGATAACTGATAATGCATCATATCAACATCCAATAGAACTGATGGAAAAACTATCTTTCCTGTGATTGAATAAGTCTTGATGGTAAACATCATTACATATTTGAAACAATATTTTATTTGTAATGTTATATTCTAAACTGATTAATATCACGAAAATGTTGATTAAAATGATCTTTCTTCGTATATTTGAAATTGATATATTATAAGAGTACATTTTCTATCCATATTTTTGAAAAAACAGAGAAGGATATTTTATACTGATATTTTTCCGTTTTGAAACAATGTCTAATAAGCTGATTGAGATTTCTAGAATTATCTTTCAACTATTTTAAAGAATACGGTATTTAAATATATTAAATTTCCTTGTTAAATTTTGCTTTAATAACATATAAATAACTTTTACTTCTTAAGATTTCATTCTTTTATTTATTTCCGTCTTGATATTTTGATTCTATTAAACTGCCGAATTAAGCATATTTTTAGATCGAAAATAGCCAAGTATCAATTTGCGGTGGAACTTTATTTTTAGAATTTAATTAAAATGTGTTCGTATTTTTTCTTTTTATAAACCTTTCATTCCTTTTAAACAAGTGATACTCGAATGAAGTTCAACTATTTTGGTCTTCGGTTGCTAATTTATTCGGTACCAAAAACTTCTATCTTCAAAAGACACTTTTTAATTTAAAAATTCTGATTTGTATGCATGGATACATCGTAGATGAACGATTTCATATTGGAATAAAAATCGTTTGGTTATAATAATTCTATGAAAATATATATTTTGAGCGTATTGAATATTTATTTTAATTATTATTAAATTCCATTCATTTCATCAATTATTTTTATAATTAATGAAATGAAAATGAAATTTGTTTTTGATTTATTTGGCTAATTCAGATTGCCTTCTACATAAACATTTTCAGAGGTCACTTTAAAATCGTTATGCGAATATGCCTGTGATGAATGCTGATAATCATTTAGTTCCCCTTTTATAAACTTGCACACACTTGTAGTTTGAGATTTGTTCATAATTTTGTATTCATTGTTGTAATGTTAGTACCTACAGAAAATGTTAAATAAGGAAAGAAAACATCTGCATAAAGGAGAAAATATGAGAATAATCTGTTGCCAGCACGAAATAAATATATAAAATACGTTTTGAAGGAAAAAAAAGGATCATTATTCGCATGTAATATAATTTTATAATATGAAATTTCATCAATGAACGTTCATTGTCCTTATTACGAAATTCGTGAAAGTAGTACTAATAGACCAACATAGATGGCGCAGCTGCAAAAATTGAAATTATTACATTTACTTCAATATCTCTGAGCTACCAATACGCATTCATTGAAGTTCAAACCATATTCAAGTGTAGTAAATGTTATAGCGTATCCTTGAAGTTACTAATGGTGAGGTTAATATCTCACAACTTAAATAAAAAGCATTAATGATGATTTTTATTGCTTATAGCATTCTTGATTTGTTTATTTATTATTTAGCAAAATTATTCATCTATTTTCTAGTACATGTTATAGCGTGTCCTTTAAGCTACCAATGGTGAGGTAAATATCTCACAACTTAAATAAAAGCATAAATGATCATTTTTATTGCTTATAGTATTTTTGGTTTATTTATTCATTATTTATCAAAATTATCCATCTATTTTTAAGAAAGAATACATTGATTTCCTCCATAAAAATATTCTTCCGTATTATGCGAATATAAGCATTTATGCAACACGTTATCAGAACAACTTTTAAGAGTTTTATAAGAAATGAATAAATGTCCTGAACGCAAAATTTCTCTCATAATGCCTCGGAAGAAGATAGCAAAAACGATAAAAATGTAAATGATTTTTTAGTACCATTAAAGATCAAAAATCATTTCCAAACGCTTAGTATTATATTTAAGAAAAATAATGAGGTCTTTACGGTAAGGATATAGGTTTCGTAAGGATATTATTCCATCTTTATCAACCCTCAGCAAATTAAAGGGCGTAATATTATCTGAGTTTTCGTTGATTTCAGTAATTGTCTTTTAATATTATTATGAAATATATGTCTCATATTTCTTCAACATAATAATTTTAATTCATTTCCAAGGAATAGCTTTGCTTTTGTCTTGTTTTGCATCCTTATTATCCTCGACAACAAGTCAACTATTATATTTTAATCCTAACATAAAGCGAATATTAATTTTTAACTCGACAACATAATTCTTTAAATTTTTTACTGTGTGGATGCGAATGAATCACCAGAGCTTGTCATATAGTTTACAGTATAATAAATCAATAATTTTATCTTATTTCTTTAACCTCTTAACTCTCCGTCCCTTGAAAGGGACGGGCTGGGGTCTCGACCTCCATTTCTCACCCCCGTGATAGTGCCGGGTTGAAGTGTGCAAAGTTTTTTTTTTCCTCCATAATATTAAGAAGTACGAAATTATAAAGCATTGTGCTAGCTACAAAGAAGAGGGGGAGGTATTTCACTTTTTATATTAATATATAATAAACTTCGTTCGATTCCAGGATCATTTTTCAGTTTTGTTTTATAACAATTTAACTGTGGAAAAGATTTGTAGAGGAGGATTTTCAATATATTACTTTGTAATATATTAAAAATTAATCTCTGTTCTATAAATATTAAATCAATATTTTAACACTATTGAAAAATTATAATTATTACTACTTAGTTAGGGAACAAGTGATAAAAAAGTATCGGTATTTTCATTTTGATTTTCCAATTATATATTTCAAACTGAATGAAGAAGTATCAATAATATTATTAGTTAGTATTACTATTAACTATCATAAACTTATTATTTTTTGGGAAAATTATTTTGAAGATATAACATATTCTATTTCTATTCCTATAATAGAAAATATTCTTTAATAAATGTTTTTTAATTCGATGTAATATAATATAGCAATGAAACTAATCAGAAATGAAGAACTAAGAAGTGAAAAAGAAATGCTTTAATTACATTAAATAATTTTAGTTGTAAAAAATTGTTAAATATGTCAATAGAATATTTGAGTTCAAAAAACCGTCTTTAATAAAATAAAACCTTATAAAATTGGGCATTTTTTACAAAAGCAATATACAATATTAAATTTAAAAATATATTTCAAAATGAGGACTTTATCATAGTTAATATTAATACTAACTAATAATATAATGATACATCATCAATTATATTATTAGTTAGTATTACTATTAACTATCATAAAGTTATTCTTAGAATAAATTAATCTTATTGTGATACGTAAAAGGTAAAAATCGAGCCTTTATTATATTATTAGTTAGTATTACTGTTAACTATCATAAAGTTATTGTTAGAATAAATTAAACTTATTATGATACGTAAAGGTAAAAATTGAGCCTTTGGCTGTTTTATACATGCATTGGTAAATAAATTTAAATCACTAATTGGATGAAAAATAGAGAATAAACATTTTATTTCTGGATACAATTTATTTTCGCTTTATTTAAAAGCTATCTTTCGTAATAATACCTATTGAATTTTGAAGGCCTTCTCAATGAATTATTTTTAATTTATCCCATATATTTCAAAAGTTTCCTTTTTCATTTCGAGAGACTAATGATATTAGCAAAGAGCAAAGCACAAATATTTTATAGCAATCGACTTCATAAATAAGATTAGAATAGTGTTTCACCCGAGTTTCCAGTTAAAATATGGAGTCATTTTCCAGAGGCTATTTTATTTTGTGAGTCAATTTTCTACAAATTTCATTAGTTTTCTGCACGTTTGATTATTTTCACATTTAACTAAAGATTTCTAAAAATGCTTTTTCATTATAATATATACTATTTTGTTTTTAATTTCATTTAGTATTTGCTATAAGTTTCAATATAATATTAATTAACTATGAATCGGATAAAAATTATATAACCCTTTTTTTAAAAAATCCTATATTGTCAGCCATTTCTTATAAATTTCATTAAATTTGTTCAAATAAGAATACTTTTATAATTAATTGAAGATAAAGAAAGTATTTTTATTATTATAAAACATACTGTTTTGTTCTTAATTTCATTCAAAATTCAATATTGCAGTAACAACAAAATAGAAAGGAGGATTATTTGTTTATATTCTTCTATTATCCTGCAATTAAAGCTTAAATGTCAAATACTTACAAATCTCACTATTAGAGATCTCATTTGAAGTTCATATATTGATACTTTAAAAGTTTCTGAAGCTAAAACTAAAAACATCAAAACACTGGATGTCAATTTTCAAAATTTAAACCAATTTTTGGGAAAAAAAATATTGGCCTAAGTTGCCCATATTCCTTTTATAAAATATATTCTTACCAAAGTGGATCATAAAACTAAATAATCTGATACATATAAAAAGCAAGGACTATTCAAACATACATTCATATTTATTATTAATAAGCATAACATCAAAGAATAAATAAAATTAAAATTAAATGCATATATATATATATATATATATATATTTTAATATTTCGGAAAATAGTTACTTCATATAGTGTCTGGATAAGTTCCCTTTCTCAAATGTCAATACTTTCCCATTGTCTTGAAAGTTACGCAGAAATGATTCTTGTTTGTTTTTCAGTCAAGTAATGTAGACGTTCAAGTGGAGTGTGAGCGATTACTAGTTCGTGAATAAAGACAGAGCAAATTTATTTTAACGATCATGCGGAAACAAAGCAAGTATCTTGTGAAAGTAGTAGTTTATGAAAAAAATTATTTGTCTTGCCTTTAAGAAATATTCGTAACCGTAATATGGAACTGCTTATCGGAAATTTTATAAAAATTGGACATGTCTGTGAAAAAATGGTTTTCTAGAATAGAAAAGTGTTTCCTAATTTTTCTTGCTATAATCTTTTATTTTTTTGCAAACAGGAAGACAGGGTATATGCTCAAGAACAGTGCAGAAATATTTCGTTAGAGAAATCTTTCTATATTAGCATTTAGCTAAATTTCAAAAAAAAAACATATTTATTTGATATTTTAACTGTTTAAATAAAATAAAAAAATGATATTTAGTTATACTAGGGAAAGACAAAACATAATTTGACTACTGCATTTTTATTCAAGTTTTGGTAACAATGCTAGAATACAGTTCTGAATTATTGTAGTCAGAAACACTTTTACGGAACGACAGCATAAGTCGTTAAAGTCTTGAACTGTGAAAAGCGAGAACTATTGTGATGTGTTGGGAACTAAATAGAAAACTGCGAAAAGGTATCATCCTTGAGTAAAAAATTGTTTGATCCCCATGAATACTTCTTCTCAAAGAACAGCCGAAACAATAAAATACTTGGGATTGTAACATCCATTTTCCAGTCCAGATCTGTTTTCAAGCGACTTTCATATATTTGGACTATTGAGAACATTTCAACCGATGAAAAAGTGATTGGTTGTTAATAAATTAATTATCGATAATGTTACGTCTTTTAGCGTAGCGGGTTAAGATTGAATGGACTTTCCTAGAGGACAGCACAAACAAATTTATTTACAGGTATTTACAGGATGACGTGATAAAGTAAAACTTCAGATAAACACAATCCAGTTGTCAACTTACAGCGTAAATGCAAGCCTTACGCACAATAAACACAGACTGTAAAACAGATATCGTATAGCACAGCAAACAGTAAATCACAGCGAGCTCAATAATACAACGTCAACAGCAAACGTAATCACAGCTGAATAATAACAAGCGAGAAAAATAATCAGCTCACTACATCGAGTTGCTCTTCCGAGAGGAACTCTGTCAAGTTGCGGCAACCCGTCCCTTATATAGCCGAACGAGCGAGCGCACGGAAACACGAGGAGCTTTATAAATAATCCAGCGGCTACCAGACTATTATTTTCGCGAAATCAATTCGGTTGTCGCCAAGCTCTTTGACAGCATTGCCAACACCTTCTCCTTCGTGCCTTTCGCGGCGTTCACCCTCTTGTAAAAAAACAATCAAAAAAAATTTCCCCCACAGAATCAATAATTAATGAAACGTTGGGAAAAGTGCATTGTAGTCCGCGGTAAGTAAATAATATATGCAGAAAAATAATGTATGTTTTGGCTTTCTACCATTAAAATTAATGCATCTTTTCTCAAATGTCCTTTTAGTTTTTGACTCCCTCTCGTAATATAATATTTTCACTGGCCTCAAAAAATGCTACAAGTACTCAAACAGTTATTTCTTTTTTGTTCTGAAGTTCAATCATTCAGATCTATTTCCAAAAAATAATTTCAAAATTGATTGGAACATTTTTAATTAGTATTGCTTACATTGATAAACAATCATTTAGCGTTAGATTTTATGCCCCCGAAGTGATTTATTATTGATATTTGCTCCTAATTACAAACGAAAACGTTACGTTTATTCTAATAAATAGAGGAATTAGTGCTAAAATATGCTTCCAAGTCAAATATGAAGGATATATTTTGTTACTAATAAACTAGAAAGAATGAATATATGTACATGATTTTATGGTTGGGGAATTCATTTTGTTTTTCCCGATAACTAGAATTCGTCTTTCATAATAATGTTTCCGAATTTTTAAAGTCCTCATGAATAATTCGAACTAAGTTAATTTGGAATGATAGTTTTGTTTTCCTGATTCATTCTAGATTAAGTGAGTCAAGTTTTCTAGACAGTTTAGTTTTCCTCCTGAGATTAATTATAATAAGTAAGAGAAGAGCAGGTAAATTTTATATGAGTTGATTTTTTAAATAAAATTAGAGCCATTGATTGTATTTACTGCCGGTATAACAATATAATAATTTTCTAGAAATTTTTTTACGTCGGAAGTAAATATGCAGCAAGTAGTATGCAGTTAATAAATAATTTCTTTTACCTAAGATAAAAATAGGTTTTTTTAAACAATACTTTTCTAATTTAATCTGTGCGTATTTTCATGAAATTTGAAATATAACAACTGTTCATAGAAGACAATGACTTTTGTTAAAATTAATTAACTGTAGAAGAAATATTTCATATAGAAACCAAAAAAATGCAAAAAAATGTAAAAATTCATATTATGAAAGCAGATTTTAAATATGAATTTAAAATTTTAAATCTAATCTACCAAACGAATTTATTAACAAAACATGATGATAAAGTCTTCGAAGTCAAAATTATTAATACCATGACTTTTATATATGATAATCTGACTTTAATTTCATTTATAAGAAATATATGGAGATTCAGGGCCTATTTTCATGAAATATACTAACAGCACAATACAGTAAAAGCAACCACTTCTGTTAAAATTAATCAATCTATTCTAGATTGAGTTTTTCTAATTACGTATAGAAACATTGAAATACTTGGATACTTTCTTTTGACACAGTTCGTATTATGGATTTGGGAATTTAACATGAACCCACCTTGTTTATGATTTTTTTTGAATCAAAACTAATAATAACTTGATCTGGCCAATTTTAGGCTACACAGGTAGACTTCAATTAACTTTATGGGGGGGGATTAAAAGGAGGGGCATAGTTTAATGAAATTTGAAATATGACACAAAAAAACAGAATTAGGGAATGCCATGACTCCCGTTAAAATTAATCAGTCTAGTCTAGATTAAGTTTTTCAAATTACGTATAGAAACATTGAAATACTTGGATACTTTCTTTTGACACAGTTCTTATTATGAATTTGGGAATTTAACATGAACCCACCTTGTTTATGATTTTTTTAAATCAAAACTAATAATAACATTATCAGGCCAATTTTAAACTACCCAATCAGATTCCAATTAACTTAATGGCAGAAAAATTAAAATGTGGGGCTTAATTTCAAGAAATTTGAAATATTACCCTAAAACCACAATACAGCAAAGACAATAATTCCTTTAAAATTAATTGTCCATATTAAATTTTTCACCTTATAGAAAAGTTATGTAAGATAAAATTTTATTATTATAGCAAATTCCCTGTTTTTGAATTTAAAATTAGTTAATTTTGTTAATGTTTTCTTAGGAATCACAATTAATATTGTCGTGATTGTTATATGTAATTGTCAGAGTTTAATTACATTTGAAAGGAAACAATGAAAATATTGTTTATAATTTCATGAAATTTTAAGTACTGTACTAACAGTGCAACTCCACGAAATAAACGATTCTTGTCAAAATTAATTAAGAATTAATTAAACAGAATTTTTCCCCGTGCTAAAAATTTTGAAATTCCAGGATACGTCACAGAATTCTTTCTATTAAAATAATGCCTATATATGATTTCGAGAATTAATTCTAATTAACCAAGGTATGTATAAATTGTTCGGAGTCAAAACCGGCAGTTTAACCATTTTTATTATCTTGTCAGAACATGATAATAAAAATGGGGAAATTTCCTGTCGTTTTTGGAATGAAGTTTTAGACGTCAAAAAAAATCCGAAGGTGGAAAATAAAATTTTATTATCTGCTCGAGAATCTCAAAAATTCAGCTTTTAATAATGTGTAGCCATTGCATTTACAAAAACTCTGATTAAAAAATAAATAAATAAAGCAAATAAAACCTAGAAAAATGTCATTTTGAGTGCGTGATTATATGAAATGAAATGAATAGAGAATGCGATATTTTTTTTAAACAATAAATGCGAGACAAAGTTTTTTTTATCGTTTGCAATACTAAAGTGACTCACTCAATGAAACCATTAAAATGAATAAAAAATATAATTTAACTCGCACGAGCACGTGGTGCTTGGCTGTTCAAGAAATTATGCTCCGATTTGATACAATGAAATATGCATAGCAGATTTCATTTAAATCTTTTATGTGGTAATCAGGTTTCAAATACATTTGCAGCGAAAAAGATGAAAATATTGTACAAAATCCCATTATATTTGAGTTACTGAACGATACAAAAACATTATCTGTAAGAAAAATCAACGACTCTTGTTAAAATTAATTAAATTCAAACTATATATTTTTTTTAATTATAGAACTTTGAAATGTCCGGATGCATAAATAAGTTCTTATTATACAGGCAAAACCTGAGCATAAATTTGAGAATTATTAATTATTCTCAAATCAAGCTTTTAATGAATTTTTTCAACCAAGTTTTTTATTGAAAAGTCAGTCAAAATTAAAGTCAACATTAATAAAACCATGACTTTTAAATATGACAATCAGACTTTAATTACATTTAAATGGAAAATATGAAAATGTAGGGTAAAATTCAAGGAAGACACTGACTTTTGTTAACTGTCGCAGTATAGACTGAATTTTTTTTTCAAATTACTATTCAAATTTCAAAAATATTTAGGGGCTTTCATCGAAAAATATTCTGATTGTGAAAGTAAAATTCATACATAAATTTGAAAATTTAAAATTAACTAAATTTGTTAATGAATTATATGGAGTCTATTTTGGCAATGCCGTGATTGTTATATATGATAGTCAAACTTTAATTAAACTTACAAGGAAAAGTTGAAAATGTACGATATAATTTCATGAAATTTGAAATATTATACTAACAGAGCAACAAAACGAAAGCAATGAGTGCTGTTAAAATCAACCAGTCTAGTTCAGATTAATTTTTTCATATTATCTATGGAAACGCTTGAATTATTCCTTTTGATAAAAGTCTAGTCAAGAAACAAATTCATGTTTGAATTTCGAATTTTTAACTTAGTACGCTAGTTAAAGAATTTTCCGTAGACAAAATTAATAATATCAAAATTATTATCAATCAATCAATAATATCAATATCATATCAATAATATCAATCAATAATATCAAAATTAATAATATCGTACACAAAATTAATAATAGCTATTATATATAACAATACGATTTATTTACATCTACAGGGGAGTTGTAGAGCATAATTTCATGAAATTTGATATATTGTACTAACACTAAAATAAAAAAAAATATTTTAACAGTACATTAATTCCAGCAAAAATTGATTAATTTTTGACTAAATTATTAAAATTATAGAAAATTTGAAATACCAGGATGCATGAAAAACAAATTTATTTTACAAGAAAAATTCGTCTATGACTTTTAGAATTTAATATTAAGTGACCAAACTTGTTGATGATTTTTTTCAAATCCGTAATTGGGAATGCCATGATTGTTGTAGGCAGCAATCAGATTTTAATAACATTTACAGAGAAAAGATGAAAATGTATTCGATAGTTTCATAATATTTTAAATTTTCTACGAACAATACCTTATAGCGAAGGCAATGACTGTTGTTGAAATTAATTAAATTCAGACAAAATTATTTAAATTATAGAAGCTTTGAAATGATGCATGAAAAAAATTCTTTTTATGAAAGTCAAATCTACGCATGACTTTAAGAATTAGAGACGAATTAATCAAATTCGTGAAAGAAATTTTTAGAGTCGAAATTTATACTGCCGGGATTTTTATATGTGACAATTAGATTTTAATTAAATTTACAAGGCAAGAAAAGTTTACGATTTAAAAGATTACAATGTATTGTAAATAGTATTTAGAATGAAATTTCAGTGGAAATAGAATTCAGATATAAAATTTTATTGAGAACGTGTATCTAGATATAGCATTCATCTATAAAACAGAGGTTATTGTTTTCCTCGTTTTACCTTCAACTGATTTAGAGAAATGTTTTCAAAATGATATTTAAAAGCTTTTAAATTACTAATTCAAAACTAGAGAATTTTTGTAAAATACAAAAGTATTGTGTTGTAAAATACTAAAAATATTTCTATAAAAGTTGTAAAATACCTTTATATAATTTAGTGAACCTATTTTCATGGGAAGAATTTTTCATGTTGCAAAATGTTAGAATATCAAACACAGTATTAATTAATAGCAGATTAAAATGGTTAAATATTTTTTTAAATTCAAATTTTGAATAAAATTTTAATATTTTATTTCTGTATTTTTAATATTTCGCAAATTTTTCCTTAACATACTGATTTATTTTGTTTCTATGTTCATTATCTAGGAAATTAAATTATTTTTTCATACTTGCAAAATGTTCATTGTATTGTTAAATTTTTAAAGCTGCATTCTAAAATTTCAAATTATGATTAAAATTTTCCTACAAAATGTTCATGTATTAAAATCTAATGCATAAGTTTTGTGGAAATCTGGATAGTAATTTTTCATTATATCTGAACTTTTTAACTATATTACTAGCAAATCTGTTTATTTAAAAAGTTTTACAGCCTTATTTTAAAGTATTTAAAATGTAAAAGAATTTTAAAATACTTTTGCTAAGTATTTGCAAAGTCCAAAGCCAGTATCCAACGATAGTAAAGAAATTCAGTTTATTACTAAATTGAAGCTAAAGATAATAGAAAGGTAATGGTAAATGAAAAGAATGTTACTCAAGGTATCTGCAAAATTTTGAACAAATTCTTTAGTTTTAAAACCAGAATATATCTAATTTTTATATATGAAAAAAAGTATAATTATGTTCAGTCACGGTTATTTTTCTATATAATCGCCATGTTGATTCAGATATTTGCTTTATTTACGGTTCAGGTTTAACCTTTTGCTGGGGGGTGCGGTCTATCAGACCTCAAATGATAGACTTTCGGTCACCCGTATTCTATTTTTAGCTCAATCGAATGAATTGACCTTCTAACTTCCTGTTTTATGATCATCGCTGCACATGCAGTTTTCCAACCGGTTTAAGCAAAACTCTTTTAAAATATTTCAGTTATGTGTTTGAGTAACGTCTGTAGGATCAGACTTCCCTTTTAAAGTTCCAGTATTGTACAAGGCTTAGCAGATGATTAAAACTAAATCCTCGAAGTATCATAAAATTTGTTCATCCACTTTTGAAATAGAGCTCCGTGTATTTAAAAGAAGCAGAAAGCAATTTTAGTGATGTGGATAATTGTACAAAAATTCTTTCTTTGAAAATTCGCATTAGACTGATTTTGATACTTATGTACAAACTTCATTAATTTTCCAGAGATGACGTATTTTGAAAAAAATTATAAAATATATTAATATGCCAAGAGAACTATTTTCAGAGTTGACAGGCTGATTTTTATTTCAGTACTTAAGCTATATACACATTAAAATGACCTCAAAACCCATGCTACGAAAGGGAAACAAGCCGATAAAAAATAATGAATTTGACCCTTAGTAATTTTTTAAAAATTTTTATATAATTGTTGAATTTTATCTTATATTGATTACAATACACCTTTATATACTCGATATATAAATATACCGGCTTTCTGGCACATAAGTAGGGCTTCTTCCTCGTGTTCTGTGAGTCCCGGGTTCGAGTCCCGGTTCGGGCATCGTTGTTCTTCTGTGTGCTATCTGTGAGATGTGTGACTGTGCCCCTTCCCCTGTAAAAAGGGGTTGTGCAAGTAACTGTGATGAGTGTGTAGCTAAGTCGTACTCTTGTTCCTAGTTGGCGCTACTTCCAAAACAAGGGACGCTCCTTTCGGCTTAAATCTGCTGCTGTATCAGCAGGGGGCTTGTCCATAGGCAATTGTCATAAGTAACAACAACAAATAAATATGATTTAAGAAATAAAATGCAAAATATTTTTTCAAGAATATTATTTACTGTAATAAATTGAGAAAAAAATATAATAAGATATATAATGTATAATTTGAGAAAAAAATATATATTCCAAATAAATTACTTTTTTTCAACTATAATATATTTTTTAAAATTACTAAAACATATCTATATATCAGAAAAATTATCGGAAGAATATATTGGCAGATTTTCTTCCTAACACAATGTTTAGAGTATTTTATCTAAGGGAAAGAAAATGCATTATCTTTGAACTCACCACCAAAGTTAAGTCCTGAATTCTCCCTTCCCAGTTAAGGGTTAATAACCCCTCTATCCTAAACAAATGTTAGTCAGTGATGTGAAACATGCTTATACGCTTTTACACACCTCTCCAGTTAAGTCCTGAAATTTCCTCTTCCCAGTTAAAGGTTAATAAACTCTTTATCCTAAGCAAGTGCTGGTCAGTGATGTTGAGACAGGCTTACACGCTTAGTATACTTTCATGTTCTTCACATTAGTGAAATATGTTATGCAACTATGATTTTGGCATCCTAGAAATTTCTTCAATTCAAGGAAAATATAGAACTCAATCAACTCTAAGCCATAGTCTCCATGAACTAGTACTAAACAGAAACACGGATGCAACAAAAGATATGTAACTACGCCGTTAGAAAGAAATAATTGTTGGAATACCAGACAAAGTATTGTTCAATCAATATGCCAAAATTGGGACCTTGGATAGGAAACGTTTTAATGTGTATTTGAATAAAGAAAGATAATTAAATGAAATTCCAACATAATGTAAAGTTTCAAATCAATGTTAGATCCCCTCTCACATTATTGATGGCAACAATTTTCGAAGAGGCATGAGAAATAGGACCAATGTTATGACAGTTGCCTTAAATGTCAAGGCGATAATGTCGAAAAGTAATATTAATTACGTATAACATTAAATAATTAATTCATTTTGTTTTCGAAGCTTTACTTTTATAGGTCATTCCTTAAAAAAAAGGGAACCATTCCTCGTATTTTCAGGCTATTTCTTAATAACCTCATCAAATACATACTCTGAAATACATATATCACCCGTAAAAAGACTTTACATATCTTTAAAGATCATATTATAATTGCAGAAAGACATCAGAAGACACCAATACGAGAGCCATACTGACGAGAATGTAAGAAAATGATATTTAAGGAATACAAGCAAAGAAGTAAAATTGCTCGCAAGCGGTTTTTTTTTAATTCTTTCCGTGCAATAACCGCATAATTATGATTCAAAGGACACATTTGAAGGACTTTTTATGTGGTTGATATATCTGCTATCTGGAATGTAGGCTTAACCAGCTAGAAATATCCGAGGAATTAGGAATTTCTCAGACTGTCATCTCCAGGCTTTGGCAATGATTCCAAGATGATGGCGATTCAGGTTAACGTTACAGCACATGTCACCCCCGAGGAATTACTCCAATCTAGGACTGGAATTTGCAGTTACGGAGCACAGCATCAGGCCTGTCTCGTCAAATTTCTTCAGTCATTGGTACGGACGATACAAAGAAAACCATGTACAGAAGTTTTATACAGTTTAGCCTATATGCCCGTAGGCCTGTCAGATGTGTTCCATTTACTGTAACTCCTGCCACC